>JAVSBS010000491.1:91299-112334 GCA_033124195.1 Coracias cyanogaster | reverse complement strand
TGTTTAATGATATACAAATATTTTATATTTACAGTAGATCTGTTTCAGAAACTGGTGTAGCAAAAATACTTTTTAGCATTCTGGATTTTACTCTGAATATTATTTACATAATTTCACCTTTTTAATTGCAGATGACCCAAGAGTCTGTATAACATGCATTCAGAACTTTTACATGTAAGTATAGCTGTATGGCTCTTCATGCCTGTACTTTTTGCTAAAGTAAAAAAATATATGCTTCACCATATCGATGTGTGCTGTGTATGATATCGCATTCCTTTTAAGTATTGCATGTCTGAGAACACTAACTTTGGAAAAAGGCTTGGGAAATGCTGAAAAACTAGTTGATTGTTCACTATCAAGGCCTTTTAAAACTTATGGACTGATGTGAATTTTTCATGAGTGAAGAGTCAAATATGGAACAGAAAGTGTCTAAAAGTTAAAAATGGCCTACGGATTTGGAACTAATATGCTTTTAGTGTCCAGTTCTGGCATTTGCAATTCAGCAGACACACTTCAATATGTAAGGAGGTTAAGCAAGGGAAAAAATATACAGATTAATTGAAAGTTTAACTTAGAGAGAAAAGAACTCTACTGCTTTTCAAATAGATGGTTAAAAGATCTCTGTAAAAATTACCATGACAAAAGAAAATCTTGATACAAAGACTATTCAAACTAGCTATAAATAATGACATTGGATCATATTTTTTACCAGCAATCAGCTCTTTACAACCACAGTATAGCAACTTTAAATTAAGCATGCATTCATTTTTGTGCCTATATTTTACAAAGAAAATCGAATTAGTTATACTAAACAACCCTGAGATTAGAACATGACTTGTTAATTTTTACCAGTTGAGTAAGTAACAAGAACACAAATATACTTTGAGTCCTTCATTAGTGGAGTAAGCAATGTTCATTAGGTTGAGAATAGAGCTTTACCATTACCATACCCCGAAATATACACAAAACAAACTCAACATCCTCAGAAGAAACATACTGATGGTGTTCTACTTTATCTTATAGGTATAAACAGCATTGCTATAAATACTGCCCAGAAAATACCTACAGAGATGAAACTTCTCTGCAGTGTAGAGATTGTCCTAGCAGCTGTGATAGCTGTGACAAGGATAAGTGTGACTCATGTAAGGAAGGCTTTTATCTCTCAGGTAAGTGAAGTACCATGTATGGCGTATATACAAAAGTATTTTAGACTTTTTCTTTTGAGAAAGTCTGGACCCAAGTTCTCAAATTCATAAATCTCTTCTGTGGCAGATAGTGGAGGCTGAGGGTAGTTAACACTCTGTAGAACTGGGTCCTACGCATTAATGTAGGGTGATTATGCTAGCCAATACTGCTGTCTGTTTCAAATGCCCCATATATTTGATTACATCTTCCCACTTTTTTTTTTCTAGTTTGTTTTTTTTTTAATGCATTTTTACTCTTTTGGGCAAATACAAAAAAAGTTGTCTTTGATTCAGATGTTGTGAAAGGAGGGGTTTTTAACTCACAGAAAAACACGGAAACATCTCCTTATTATTTGCAAATCTAGTTTTACTATGGCTCTCAGGACTGCCTAAAGTAATGAGACTTAAACACTCTGAAACTAGCTCAGTTAAAACTACTAAATTCCACATGAGATTCACAGAAGCATAGGAATCTCTTAGCTTTACTACAAAGCTGTAAATCGCGCAGGTCTGGTTCAGACATGGTGCCAAATATGAATAACAGGAAATGCTGAGGTTATACTCTTCTTGTGCCTTGCTTACTGAAAGTGCCCAGTACTGGAAAACAAAAGCATCACACTCATGGAAAACTCTATGGCCACAACCTGAGGTGATCTGGTGGTCTACATTTCTTTTTAAATTGAAGTTGGTGGGATCTTAAAAAGCTAATAATGTAATAATTTCTAGGGAGGTTGCTGCAGTATGACAACCCTTAAATCGAATCCAATTTACCTGAGTTTAGCTTTATATTCATCAGAAACTGGAGATTTGTACAATCCTCAGAATTTGCATACATCTATCAATCTTAGGAAATTCTGGACTTAGATTTTATATTGGGCCAGTATAATAATAATGACTCAATCATAAAATCTTTCTCCAGATTTGGACATTTTTAAGATTTGTATGTGCCAGGATTTAGAATGTGGATGAAAAGCCATCTAGATACATATTTAAGTGAAGATTGAAGTTCATGAAGTTTGCATAAGGAACTGAGCTGAATTTAGGTCTCGCAATTAAAAAATAGAGTATTGTGGTGGGTTAACCTTGGCTGAATGCCAGGTGCCCACCAAGCCGCTCTATCACCCCCCCTTCTTCTTCCCCTGTCCCTCCTCAGCAGAGCAAAAAGAAAGGGGAGGAAACTAAGATGAGAAACTAAAAGCAGTTTAATAATAATAGAGGCCAAGCCAAGCAAATCCGCATGTGTAAGCAAAGGAAAAAAAAAGTTTTATTCTCTACTTCCCATCAGTAGGCGATGTTTGGCCACTCCATGGGAAGCAGGGCTCCAAGACGCGTAGCAGTTGCTCTCGAGGACAATAGAATGCCCCTCCCCCCCTTCCTCCTGCGTTTCCCTAGCTTTATAGCTGAGCTGATGTCATATTTTATGGAATATCCTTTGTGTCAGCTGTCCTGGTTGTGTCCCCTCCCAAGATCTTGCCCACTCCGTCCCACTGGGGGGTGAATGTTGGGAAGAGCCTTGATGCTGTGTGAGCACGGCTCAGCAGTAGTCACAACACGGGGGTGTTATCAACACCCTTCCAGCTCCCAGCACAAAAACACTGCTGCTATGTGGAAAACCAGCTCAGCCAGACCCACTACAACTGTTAACATAGGAACTTGACAGGACCTGCTATCTTGTGCAGGAGCAGTCTATTGCAGTCGATGTAGCAGTCCCTGCTGGCTCCATTGAACAAACTTTGGAGCCACTGCCTCACTCAACCTCAAGTGACCACTCTCTCACTGACATGTCAGTAATGTGGTTGGTTGAATTTTCATTAACAGTATCATGTAGACATGCAATTCCAAAGCAGAGAGAGAATCTTCTAACATGGCATGTCACTATGTTTCTCTTATTACAGGCCTGACACCACTCAGTGTGTGCCTTCCAACTTCCATGGGAATAAATCATCAGAATGGCTCCTAAAGATAGCAGCTCATCCTAGGAGATTGCCTCCTAGGAAGGTATTGAATCAATACTGATATTTTCTTCTTTGTTGATATTTGGCTTTTCAACCATAATAGTTTTTTAATATACAACTTAGGCATGAAATACAATGTCAGATACTTTTCATTCAAAGCAAGAATTGCATCACAAGGAACCATAGTGTTATCTGAATGCCAAAAGTGAGATGATAATTCCAGGCCTCAATCACTATCTTGGTTGCTTGAAATAACTATAGTAAAAGATAGCCGCAGCAAGTTTTAGAAATTGAGTGGGTTGGGAGGTGTTATAGCTTCATGGATACTTGTTGAAAGCCCAAGTGTTTGTAGATCCAGAAACATGGGCTTCAGTTTGGTTTGCTTTTATATAATGGAAGGTAAAGGTAGCATGCCAAGACATTTTCAGGAGCACATTGCAGTACTGGGAGCTGCAGCATCTTAGAAGAAGCATCTGTGAGACCTTTACCAAGCTCAAGCAGGAGCCAGAAGATTTCCTCTCATAAGAACCTAAAATACTTTCGGTGATATAATGGTGGACATCTTCCCTAACAGAGAAACGGTCTTCTTCCTTGATGCCTCAGGATTTGCTGCTGACACAGTAACCCTCTAACTTCAGAAAGAAATGTCATGCCCACTACTGTGCATCACTGTCCTCACTTCAGTCTCCTTGCTTGGCTAGTCTTCTTTTTCCACCTCTCAACTCCTTACCTAGTCCGTCAGCTCCCTTCTTGATCTATTCCCAGTTTTTTCCCCACTCAAATACACACTTTATTTCAACAGCTTTCATCTTTCCTTACAAGCTACCCTCTTTACTTCTCTTACCATGCTCAAGCCAAATAACTTGAGCCCATATCCTGTACTGAAGAGAAAACCATTAGATCTTGTTCCTGCAGTGATGGGAGAAATTGCTAGGAAAGTCATGCTCCTAGGCCATAGTTTAAGAAAGGACCTTGCCAAGTACAGAGGAAATCACTGGCTATCCTCATCTAGGAAGTTTCTACTGGCTCACACAAACATTTATAATGTAGCCATATTTAAGATCAGACATTGCTTAATATTCAGTCCTATGCTTTAAACCACAATAACTTACATCTCCCTACTAAACTACTAAACCAAAAATTTTTCCTACATGCAACACAGTGCATTTCCCATAATTTCACACTCAGAAGCACTTCAACTATTTTAGCTGAAACGTTCCCAAGATATACAGCCAGGAGAAATATCTATCATGGAAAATTCCAACAAGACCAGTTCACATTTAAAAAAAAAACATATAAGCAATATAAAGCAAGGTCTTATAATGAGAACTTTCAAAGAAACTCAGAGCCAAGAATATTAAATATAGGTGCTATTCAGTATTTGTGTTGTCTGGAGTTACACACACCATAAATACGTTGGTAGAGGCCCAGAGCTCTGTATTCCACCTGACCTAAAACAAGAATCCAACAAGGAATTAAAATTTCATCATTACTGAACTGTGCTGAAAGGGTACCCATTTGACTCATTATGGGCCCAGTTCTGCTCTCATTTACATCAGCATCAATCTTAAAGGTCTCTGTTAATTATAACAGAGATTGCTATATGTGAGTATAATTTGTTTTATTTACAATTTCAAATTACGTGTGTTACTACCCAGTGGATTGTTGCCAAAAAGAAAAAAAAAATCTGTTCTTCAGGGAATAGCACCACAGAGTCGAGGCAATATTTGCTGATATATCTTTTACTATTGGGCTCTACATTGAAAACAAGAGAAAGCAAATTTAATGAAATCTTTCATTAGATCAGTGCTTTCACAGATCCCCTTCTATTTTCTTCCACCTCATTTCATGCTGATAGTAAACAAAGATACATAAGATCACATTTTCCTTTGCTTTCAGTGGAATCTGAACAGCAAAAAAAGAAGCCAAATTGCAGTAAAAAACAAATGAAACTATATTAGCTGTACACTCTAAATAGCTCCACCGAAAATAGGTAGACCTTGCTAACTTATGTACATCCTTTTGCATGTTGTTTGTAGGCTTCACTAATTGTCATGTGCTGCGTGAAACACCAATTTAATTGAAATTTCTCACTAATCAAGCACATTCTTCTAACGAGGTGCATGACAGTCATGTGTTCTATGCATAGTGCTACTTGGTGCAAAATTCAAGTAAACACTTGAATTCTTTAAAAGCTTATTAAGCCAGATTTTTAAGTATATTAAGCATGTGGACCTTTACATAGTCACTCAATTTATACACAAACAGAAATACATACAGATATTCAGTGTATAGATGCAAATTCAAAGCTTAACGAACCGGGTCCTGAAAATGATCCTTAACTGACTGGCCAGCACATGGATCGATAATAAGGCCTAGAAAGCCCTTCAATCCTGTATTGTCATTTCAAATCCAAGCTCTAAGTGCTCATCTACAAGGGCTGTAATTTATTGCTTTATTAAAATGTTGTGGGAGTGATAAATCCACTCTCTGAACACTGAGGGTCAGATGCTGATGCCCTGTTTGACTTTTCTAATGTTCACCAGGATATTTTTGTGGAGGTAGATCAGAGTAACCTTGGTTACTCTGGTCCTGCAGCTGGGGATGAGCACCCTCCCTACCTCCACATCCTCCATCCAGTCAATGGGTAGGGAGCACTACTTCCAGAGCAGCAGTTTTGATAGGGAAAGTACTACAAAATCCTTCCCCAGGAACAAGGCAGTTTCAATTTTTCATCCCAGACAAGAGCTGGATTGGCAACAAATTCTCCCTGGCTTGCCTGATGCTGGTTTGGTCCCCGGGCCTTTTGGATTATAGAAGGTATAAAAGGAGAGACAAAGAATACAGAGAGAGTGCTAGAAGAAGGCAGCAAATTTAAGGATCCTGCCTACTGGTTTTTATTTAGCTTGGTTTCTGAAGAGGGTTACAAGCAAATAGTTTTATCAGGGAATATTTTAACTTCATTCAGTCTGCCTGTCTTGCTGATGCAGCAGAATGAGGGCAGAGTCCTTCTGAGACTACCTATGAATGATCAAGCTTTGAGAAAAAATATTAGCAGCCTCAGGTTTGCGTTCTGTTTTTTATTGCTAACTGTAAACGGTAAAAACAAGGTAAATTTGTGTTCAGAGAGAACACCTTCATGATACTGAGGGCAGCTCCTTCAGAGTGGTGTTAAGCCAGTATCATGCTTCATTTCTTTTGCACAGGCAGGAAGTGTTCTGGTGAGGCTCCATACTCCACCACAAACATGGGTGAATGCCCTTGGTCCTTGTTGATGTTTGTAGGAATGATCAGCATGTGACATCCCTTAAGACCTACTCAGTGTCACTTACAAGTCAGACAAAAACAAAAGCATAAAAATCAAAGTCACTTTGTTCAAGGACATGACTATGAACTCAGAGAGTCTGAAGTAATCCAGTGTCCAGAAAACTTCTTCCTATGTGAAAGTCCCGGACATTTTGACTTTTTAAATTTATTTTGTTTTCTTCTTTTTCTGATGAGGGAAAGAGTTGTATTGTTTGTTTTCTACTTGCCAAGAGTTCCCTGTATTTCCACGCTCTACTAGATAATAACCTCCTTAATGCAGTCTGTAGTACATCCTTAATACTGCTGTAAAATTGAATAATGGAAAAATGTCAACAATAAAATTTTGCAAAATTCATTGTAAATCACTTGTGCACATATACTAGTATTCCCTCAGTCAGAAAGTTTTGCCCACAAGACCTTCAGTGGTGCACACAGAGATCTTGCAAAGAGCCACTATGAATCAAGGAGGTTTTCTACCCCAAGCCACCCAACAAGCTATCTTCCTTCCCAGGTGATAGGAATGTCAAAGAGACACTGGCTTTGGCTTCCAAAGTTAAAAGGAACTACTTGCAAAAAAGGAGCTCTGTTCCAAAGCATTTTAAATATTTCACTAAGTGAAAATATTTTGCTGTGTTATGTTCAATCTATCAATTTCCTTCTGCTCCTAGTTAGCAAAGCCATTTTCACTGTCAGGTTGCAAAATGCAAACAGCTTTCTCTCCCTGTCACTGAAGGGCCTATCCTGCCAACACTTTCCAATATAAATGGAGTTCATTCCTCCATTAATGAGATTCACGCATGGGCCGAGTGCCAGATGATTGCCAAAGTTCGAGAAATGCTTGTCTTGAACTCCTCCTGAATTAAATGATCCATGGAGCATACGGAGAAAGGTAAGTGCTACCTTCATTGCAAGAATCTCACTGAACCTGTGTGTGTTATGTTATGTGATAAAAGGTTTGTCTCCATACACCCAGGAAGGAATATGCAGGTGCAATGACAAGCTGAGAAACCCAAATAACTGAGAAATAAGCCCCTGGCTGGCTTCTCCCAGGGCTATCATGGGAGAAACATCAGATCCACTGTCTAGGGGTCAAACACATCACAATGAGTCAGTGGAAAGATTCTTCCATTACTCCTCTTTGGAGAATGTTGGCAGCTAACTCAGAATACTTCCAGGGACAAGCTCTAAACATTAGTTTTGACGATTGCCTTCCCATGAACACACGTATTTGATGGTGAAAATAAGATGTGCCGATACCCTTAGAAGCTTCTAGCTTGTAAAAGAATCTAACACTAAAGCAGCAACTTCATTATATGATATTGTTCATTTGCATGTATTGCTTGAAAATCTAAAATGTGGAGATCTTCAAGCCGTAAATAATCTAGTTCCATAGTGTAAACAGAGGCAAGAATAAAAATATTTACTCATGGTTTTGCACCACAGGCTGGAATTTTCAGCATGCATTAATGAGAAGGACTCCTTAATTTCACTGGAAAACTCTGCTTGCTGAGTACGTTTGGAAATTTTAACTGCTGCTACTAACTTCTTTTCTATTCTGTACCACCAAAGTGAATTTTACAGGGATGAGGTCTTTACTTGAATACCTCTGTAATTTCTGATGTTCACACTTTTGCATTTATAATCAGTTGGGGCAGAACTCACTGCAAACCTCTTCTTCAGTTGAGCGAGGTGTCATCACTAACTTGTAGAGACTAACAGCCAGGTTTGTAAAGACATTTAACAGCTAGTGAGACAAAAGATACTGGATGGAATTTTCAAGACTTTCTTGGTGCCTATCTTCCCTTTAAATGATTGCATTGGTGTAAAGGATCACTGGTGATGTTGAGCAAGAAGGGATAGATAGACAGACAGACAGACAGACAGATGGATAGATAGATAGATAGAGGTTGAAAAGTACTTAGACTTGAAAAGATGCGATGGGTGCCTACCAAAACACTGATGTTCAGGAGCTAGGCACACAGACACACTTAAAAGCCTCATTTGATGCCTAACTCACCCAAAGCCCCAGATAAAGTGGCTGAATGTCTCATTTCAGTTCTGCATCCTGAGATCTGTAAAGGTAGCAGGACAACAGTAGTCAGCAATGTTTTTTAGAACTGTCTTTCATTTTACAGAAAAAAAGTTATTACTTTTTTTTTTAGATCAGCTTTTTCACTCCTGATAAGAAACTTGCTTCTAAAATACCAGTGAAAATGATTTAAGATGATGGTTAGGCAGGTTATTTTGGATCCAGACTGAGAAATTGGCATTATTATTTATTTTGTGAAGGCTACTCAGTGAAATTACTAGCTTGAAATGCTACACCGAGGACAGCACAGAGAGAAAATAGAAAATAGATCACTTACCCTATGAAAACTGCATCTTATTTCTTAAAAGTCTTTCAGGTTTAATTACATCAGATATTATTGCTTGGATATAAGAAAGTTGTTTTAAATGTGCATTTTCTACTGAAGGTGTTATTTCTAAAGGAATCAACAACGGCGAAAATCTTGATTTAATTCTATCAAACAGTAAGAAATCAGTTGCCAATGATGTATATGTCACTATTGCTTGATTGTAGTGTTTGTTTCCAGGTATTCTGAACTGAACAAGCCAGGAATCTGTAACTGTATAACACTATTTCAGTTTTTATAAATGATGAGAAGAAATCAGGACAAGAAACAGAGATCTACAAAACTCCTTAGAATTGACTCCAAATGGAATTCTGTTTAGGTGCACATACTTTTACAGGAAGCGCATCCGAGATGCATGTTAAGGTAATGATAATAATGCCAATTCACTTTCTTAGGCAGGGAATAAGATTACATAGACTTTGTTACTACAGAAGCCTATCACCCCCACAAAAGCCTGTGCTGTGAATGAAATGGTATTTGCCTGTTTATGTGAGGAATGATGAAACTTTAAATGAATCATTGACCTTTCTTGAATGACATGTGACCTGTAAGATATCTGAGCTGTATATCAAGAGCAGTTCTTGAAAATTGCTGTCTGCTGACCGAAAATAAACAATAAGATATCAAATATGGTTTGAAAAAATTGACTTGGTTTAACACAGGGGGGAAAAAAAGCTGAATTATTTTGACTCACCAGTCAGAACACATCAATTCATTTCAAATCATCCTTCATCTAGAGACTGGAAGGGCTACTTCTTGCCTTTAAAGCTGCTTATGTTTGAGCAATTGCTATTTACTAGAATGCATGCTTTATTTAAACAATAACCAGCAGTAATAAAGAAGCTGTAAATGCAGGGATTGTTGGGATACGATGGATTCTACAAAAGGAGAGAGAACCTTTGTTCTTAAGATAGTGGTATCTTGTTTAAGTTTAAAGGTCAGCCAAGAAGGACAAATCTCTGAAGTGGTCATTTGGGCCTTTCTCGTACTCAAAATTCAGCCACTGAAGGACACTAACTGGTAAAGTAACTCATGTAGAAAGCCTGAAAAGTCCAAGCTTTGCGGCAATTGGATTCATTAGGGGCATACACATTCCCTGCCTGGCTGCGGGTTAGCTTCTCTATCTAGGAAGGCAATCTTCTCTCCATCTGGTTCTGCAGGACACCAGGTACTGATCATGGATGGCCAAATTAGAGCTGATGCCCATGTAGACATAATTCAGTAGGGCTTTGTAGAAAACGGTGGTCTTGCAGGTTTTGTACTAAAACTCTATCCACAGTGGGCTCTGGACTTCATCACATAGTGCATTACTTTGCTTTTACTTTCTATAGTGCAAACAAGATTAGATGATTTGTATATGGGGGCTGGCCAGATCAGGGATTACTCACACCAACTTCAGATACTTAGCTAACTAGGCTTTCTCTTCAGTAAGTGCAGAAAGGCAGTTTCCCCTGATAGTGATGCAGAGAAAGAAGCCAGTTCAATTGCTTTGCTTCAGTGTCTGGAGAAATCCTAGGAAGAGTTTTGGAAGGGCAATTTATTAAAGTATGTGTCTAAAGCCCCATGGAAGGAACATTTTTTCTCATCTGAAGGGCACAGTTTAATTGCCCAATGACACATTTTGGGTGCTCTTGGGCATCTTGGATGGCACTAGTCATCAGTGATGAGGCAACTGAGTTGATCCTTAACTCTCTAAACTGGGTATTGTAGTGTTCATCTAAGAAAGTTAAACAGATGCCTAGAAACTTAGTTTAAAACACCACAGAGAAAAAAATTCTACATTACTGCAACAGTGTTTTCTCCTAGTTAGTTTTTTATCAGCAACTTTTTATTTGGCTTCTTCAGAGGTACACTAACAGAAACAAGGAATTAAGAATGGAGGAGTAAAGACAGAGAACAAGAGGAGAAAGGAAACAGAAGAGACTGGCCCACAAAGTGCGTTTTTCCAGAGATGCATCCATCTGGAAAGAAAAGAGCAGTAAGAAAAAGGAAGCAAACAGTGAGATAGAGTGACCTAGTCAGGTGATTAGGTCAAAGGCCTTTGGACCAAATATTGATGTCTTACTAGCTCAGACAATTTGTACTGTCCCCTAGGAATGGATTTTCTGACTTTATGTTATTTCATTGCATGTACTGGAATAAAAACACCCATGGGCCTCCTCTGCTGTGAAGTCGGCAAAGATCTGTCCACCTCCATGTGCATTTTAATACCTGTCAGCTGACTTGCAGCACCAAATAAAACACAAGCATTCAGCAATGACAGATGGATTTGCTGCCCTGGAGGATTTGGGATCCATAAACCAACGAATGGATTCACTCATCTGTAGAAGTTGTTTTTTCATCTGTGACAGCTATAATACACATAACATTATTCATTCAAGGTAAAATCCAAATCCACATAGAGGCCATGCACAAATCCTATGACACAGTTTAAAGGAAAATTTTAACAAAGACCTTAACATAGGGCTTAACTATCTCTGAAGCATTGGGTGGAGCAGCAACCTCAGACAACCGCTGTTAAATAATTTAAGTCAACATCGGCATAAATTTTAGAAAAGACAGGTTCCCTCCAGAAAGACCCTGAGAAGATTAGCTGCTTAACAAACTTCATGCACGTTATTTCAATAGCCTTAGAGGGCTGCAATCCTCTTACAGTCCCACACTTGCAGTCAGGTGGCAGACATCACAGGAGGAGCAGGCTTGTCAGGAGCAAGTTTTTTCAGTGCTGCTGCACAAATGGAATAAAGCATCCCAAATACTGTCGGGAGGGACAAAGTTGCTTTCAGCTGAACCGGCTAAAAATTTGCTTCACATTTGGGCTGAGGCTGAAAAGAAATCTGCAGATGAGTCTTTTTTCTTATGTGCCAATATAAATGACTGTGCAAAATGAAGGTGAATTCCTGCTGTTCCCATTCATAGTGCCTGGACATTAACCCTTCAGAGGTCACGCTATCTAGCTGAATCAGGACAGCAGAGTGAAAGAGGTATAATACTAAAAGTATTTCTTTTCTTTAATACAGGTCATTGCTCTATAATACAGCAGACACCAGGCTTCTATTGCATGGTGCACAAAAAGTAGGATGGTTCCTGCCCAGAAGAACATAAGTACATAAGCTAAAAGTGGTCTCAAGTCACGGTAACCAAGCCCATGTAAGTGCCTACTATATAATTTAATAAACTTTCTGAACTCTCTCTTAAAAGTCCCTAGGTTTCCTTGCTAATTTTAAATCCAAGAAGAAAACTACTCCAGATCCTCAATGCTCCAGTGCTCAGAGGTATCATCTGCCTGAAACAGAAACCATCTTTTTCCAATGAATTTGTACTGCACCTAGATAGGTTGTGATATTTAAACCACTACTCCAATAAAAATAATAAACAGCAGCATTAATCATAATCAAAAAAGCATGTATTCATCTCTCGCTAGCCATATAAAATATAGGTAGGGCCTGTCTGGTTTTATTTATGTGCTCAGAGGTTCTGGTATTAAACTGGGCTATTAAACTTCAGGCTCTGTGCTGGGGGTGAAGACAGAGGGGTGCTTCTGCCAGTCAGGGGGGCCAGTGGGATAGAAACAATGACCAGTAATCACCACTAATGGCTGGGCCATTAGTACTGATGAGGCACGAATGTCAGAGACCAGGTGCGAGTGACAAGGGGAAAGGAGCGAGCACTAATTGCCCTATTCAGAAAATGTAAATGGACTCTCAGGCTATGTGACAGCCGCGGGAAGGCAGGGCACTGGCTTCAAAGCTCAAAGAAGGCTTGGAAGTGGGAGCTGGAACAGGTTTCCTAGGTATTCTCCAGCCTAGCTGCCAGCGAGGTTTTTCTCTGGCCTTACATCTGCTGCCGAAGCAGCAGAAGATGGGAGCATGGCCTTTTCCTAGGGGAGGAACTGAGGATCCAACAGTCTATCCATTTCATTTCATTTCATTTCATTGAATGACCTGATCTAGTGGAAGGTGTCCCTGCAGAGAGGTTGGCAGAGGGGTTGGAACTAGATCTTTAAGGTCCCTTTGAAGCAAAACCGTTCTATGCTCTACTCATTTCCTGCTTTACCCCTTGCTTGTAGCTATGATGGGCTGCAACTTGCCTCTTTCAGCCAGAGCCGGTTTACCCCATCACATGGGTATGCAATGTTTCACATGAGCAAGCTACACACTCTTGTTGAAATGATGGGGACACACAGGGGCTTTGAATGACCTGATTAGCTAACCCAGAAAAAGTCCCTGTCTCAGCTGCCTAATGCAGGCATGTCCTCAGAGACTCCTTTGCACATGGAAAGGAGTAATGGCTCCAAATCGACCTCCACTTGATAATAAACCATAACAAAAAGTACTTTGATAGTAAAGAATACCAGAGCAACTACTCTGACGAAGCATAGTTAGGTTCATCTCACCTGATTTTTACTTTCTGAAAGTTCTGTCTCTGGACCCTGGGTGTTGGTCTATTCTTCCAAGTAACAAGTGATAGGGAAAGAGGAAATGGCTTCAAGTTGTACCAGTGGAGGTTTAGATTGGATATTAAGAAAACTTTATTCACCTAAAGGGTTGTCAAGCACTGCCCAGAGAAGTGGTTGAGTCACCATTCCTGGAAGTATTTAAAAGACATGTAGACGCAGTGCTCAGGGATGTGGTTTAGGGGTGGACATGACAGTGTGAGATTTATGGTTGGAGTTGATGATCCTAAGGGTGTTTTCCAGCCTAAGTGATTCTATGATTCATCTTGCATGTCTCAGAGCAATGTTGGGACAGGGTGAATTGCCTTTGGGAGGTGCAGATCTTTCCTGTAACTATAGAAAGGGGTTGCCTGTCTAGCAAAGAGAAGAGTTTCGGTCAAATCACTTGATTTAAGTGAAGAAAAATACCATCCATAAAGACAGATGTGACACAGTGTAAATGGGAAGACTAATTTTAAGTGCTCAAGTGTGTCATTTCTATCATTTGTATTAGACAAGTATCAAGCACAACTCCAGGGCCACAGACGAGCAATCTCTCATGTAGACTACTTGCAGTTCCTGGCTACCTCTGGAATGGTCCTTTTTGTTGACCAAAACAACTTTGTTTGGTTCTGAACTTTCTGGACTGTGCACCAGTTTAACTATACTGGTCCAAGTATCCAGTTGCAAACTCTTAATGCAGGGAACAGCAGTATTGTTATACCTGGCTTTTAAAATCTGTTTTAAGGGAAGAAAAGGTCTTTATTCACTAATGAAGAGAGACGGTTGGGGAAGAAATTCTTAATGATTAACCTCTATCGTACCTGCATTTGGAGCTGTAATCCTGCATTATGGACGTGCTGAGAACCCTTCCAGCATTGATCTTGTCCATTTTCATGACCATCATGGTAAAATTTGCCATGTGTGTAGGAGAACAGTGGGCTTTAAAACCTATCTGCTGCCCCTTGTGTAGCGAAGATGTGTAAATCATGGGAAAGCTGGATTTATGTCGCTATTCTCATGTGGCCACAAAGAATCAACTACAAGCCCTACAGTAAGTTATCCTTACTACTTAATGTTAGGCTTTGGGGAGACACTGACCACTGAGACTCACCTAAGACAGCAGTGGAAAGAAATGTATGAACTTGTACTACTTGAACATAGACACTGAGCCCCACGCTGACAGCTATTTCATGGCTCTTTAATCTTTGGCTATTAGATGGAAGAAATGGCTACCTCCAGGTTATGTAGAATGCAAGTTGATTTTCTTCTGTCCTTGTTAGAGCTCTTGGTCAGCTTGTCAAATTGCTCCCCACTGTCTTCTCATGGCCTCAAAAGTCTCTGCATTCCCTCACTCTGTTATAGAGTGGTAGATAGCATCTCCGTCCTGGCGCCGCTCCCTCATCTTAAGTCTTCCAAGCTGGATGCTATGGAAAAGACAGCATGCTCCTCCATATCAGCCCCATTTTGTGCACTATTTGCATAACACATTACACATATGTATATAAGCAATGCATATATGGCAAAATTATAAGTACAGTATTATTCATATCAGTTCTGCGAGGTCAATAAGCAGTGATGCACGCTCACATCCCCAGAGGCAGCGGTTTCACACAGTGGTACTTCAGCTACAGCTATATATCTTCCAACAGCTCTTTTCAAAGTCCAACAAAGGAGGCCCTTATATTAGCCTGTTGCTTGAAATAATAATTGTAAATTAATCAGTTGTCCTTTAATTTTTAATTTGTGTGTTGAAAATTAATCAGGAACATTTCCATTCTGGGGAAACACACTAAGCATCAGAATTTAGCTGAAAAGAAGTTCTGTCTCTCTCTCCTAAAGCACTGTATGCAAAAGTACCACTTTACAGTAGAAGAGCTTCTGTCCTATGGCATTATTGTGATACAATAGATGCATGTGTGTGCACACCAAAAAATGCATACCCACCTGATAATTAGGTTAAAATGTATTGCTGGTTCTAACCTCCTAACTGTGATACCTCTATTATTTATTACTGAAACACATCTGATATACTAAAGGAAAACAACACTTGTCAAAACCTACCTTGGTAGCTTGTGTTATATTCTGCATTCTTATTGATATTTGTCTTTCATTTTGAAGTGTCTGTCTTATTTTCTTAAATTCCTTCCAGATGGCTATGAAAAGAATATGGGGAGCTTAGAAAAAGGTTCCAGGGTATGAAGAAGAATTTGTAGCACTGGAGAATACATACAGCTTGCTATAATCAAATGCTTAGAAAAAAGGGAGCTCTTACAAAAGCAGGAAAGAAAAGGAGATAGCAGGGGGAAAGGGTAAACTGCATTGCTTAGTCTTTACAGTGCAAGCCATATAACGACGAGAAGAAAGATAACTGATGGGTAGTATTTTAAGGCATATTAACCCAATTACAAGTATATTTTTACAATCGTAGCTCCAACATTTATCACACTGCATTTATTAGACCTCTGAGCTAGGTTATGTCAAATGAAATGCTGTGAAACTACAGCATTTCATTAAATTGCTGCTGGAGCAGGGTATTCAATCCTGATACTCTAAAACCACATGATTTTATCAAAATCTTCGGAAATTGAAGCAATCACTAAAAGGTGTCGGGAAATTAAAATGTTCTGTCTCAGTGAAAGAGATACACTCCTTGTAACATATATCAGTGGGTTTTTTTTAAAGACACATTACTATGCAGAGAAAAGGCATCAAATACTGGAGACATAGTAGATTCTAGAAAAGTCTAGCTGCTGCAATTTTTCATACTTAAAAATAGACTGTAAGGGCAAAAGAGCTGAGTTTCTTTCATAATTTGTTTTGGTTTGGTTTTTTACCTATTCTATACTTGATCCTCTGATTGATCAGGTGCCTGCATGAAAGAAATCATGCAGGATTTGTAGAGAGCGTTACAAAAAGAAAATGCATGTTTTCAAGCCTAGTTTCTCAAAACTTTGACACATTTAATGTACCTTTAAATATATCCAAATTTGGCAAACAGACGTTATGAGGGATCACAGGACAATTAAAATGGTTCTGAGGGCATGAAAAGGAAGAGATAATGTATTTTTCACTCTTTCTTATGGAGGCTTTAGCTTAAAAATCTATGTTTTAATTTACCAAAATACCCCTGAGTACATAGCACTCATAGCTGAAGCATCACAAAGATACTGGCAAATAGGAATCTACCTGATTTTGTATTGCCTTACATATTACCACTTACCAATGCAAAATTAACTAAAAGAAAAATGAAGACGTGATAATATAAATATTTTATAACCACACTGTAGTTATTCTACGCTGCAAGGAAGCAATACTGGTGTTCGGTGCTGTTTTATACATCTCAGGGCACCACACATTGCCTCCAGATGCGATTCCAGGGAGCAATGGATCTCCTGTGGGTCCTCTGTCCTATCTATTATCCCCACATGCATGTTTCAGATATCCTGGAGCATCTAAAATGGCACTGCATAATTATCTTGGGCATCTAAATCTCACTCTAAATGACTATCCAAGTCACAGGAAAATAGAAAATCAGACCTCCATAAACTATCTCTATTTGAGGTGTGTGGATAGTATGTGGGTAATACGAAACATTACCCACAACAATGTATGATGAAGCTATAGAAACTAGTGGGTGTTATGTCAGTGTTTCAACCCAAATTGCATTGTAATCTGACCTTGTTCAGTCACTCTGCCAGGGTGGTCCAACTCCACACTGCAGCTGTGCAGGACTGACCGTAGCTAGGACAATCCTTACGGGAGAAGCAGGCTCAAGTTAGTATTGCAAGAGTACACAAGGTCTTTCTCGTGCCTCAAGTCTTTCAGCATTGGTGGTACTGCCAGTGCCTTTTTCCTGGATGAGAGCAGTAGAAATTTATAATATAAATATAGATTTAAGGAAATGAAAAAAGGAATTCATAGAATCATAGAATCATTTAGGTTGGAAAAGACCTTTAAGATCATCCAGTCTGACCATAACCCTCCTCTACCACGTATGCTGCTAAACCACATCCCTCAGCACCACATCCACATAGTTTTTAAACACATCCAGGGATGGTGATTCAAGCACTTTCCTAACTTTTATTCTTGGTGCCTCCTAACTTTTATTCTTGGATGTTAACAGAACCCTCCTTTGTCACATGTTGGTGCTGTAAAAAGCCACTTACCATGGTCCTGGGAGCATTGAGTCATGTGATATGTTGGATATGAAGAGTAAGGGCGATGTCTGCTGTGGTAGACAGTGAAGGACTGCTATGCCCACAGCTCTGCAGATCATCAGTAATGCAGGTACAGATGGAAGCAACAACAAAAAAGACACCTGATAAGATTTCTGGCATAACCTTTGAAAAAATTACTCAGACTGTTGATGTATCTAGTGACATCACTTTACCACTGAGTAAAATTTAACTTTCTTGACCTGCTCAGCAGCAAGGACCCATCTAATTCCACTAATGGTTTATTGCACCAAAAAGTCTCTGCCCCTCATGGCTTTTTCAATGCTTCTTTTCAAAACACCTCTATGCTTTCTTCTTTGTTGCCTCTTATGAGTGCAACACTGTCCAGGAACAAATCTGTAAGGCCTCCACTAAATCCTTCAATTGCTTCCAAGCGTGTGTCTATGCCTTAAAATTTCCAGAGAATCAACTGTCCTGTGATGACTACCAAACTTTGGGAATAGCCAATCTATTTCTTTATTAATTAAGTAAGTTTTCAACACATGTTCAAAGATAAAAAAATATGGAAGTGCACTATTATTGTGTAAAGGTTTATGAGATCTAGCAGTGGCTTCCAGGCTTGTGCACTAAATTTGATCTCAATTGTATTTGCACCATAGGTTTTACAAGAAACATCTTTTTCTAAGTGATGTCCTGGCCAGAGCTACCTGTGCCATTACAGCAAAGACCATAATGCTGTACAATTCTGAAAGCCTGGAGATTTACATTTTTATTGGACAAACAAACCATCAACCTAAAGGAAAAGGAATATTTCAACTTGTCTCCTCGGTTTTGTCTATTGTTCCACATTTTGCCTTACCATCTGCTTGGAGGTGTTGACATCATACAACAGGTAGAAAATCTACGTCAAACTATTGAATTAATTGCTATTAGGAACATGTTCCCTGCTATTCCTGTATTTTAAACAGAGGTCAGCTAGCTCACAGTAATTATCAAATTATTGATTTACTGGGTTAAAGCTGTTTTTACAATTGCTTTAGAGGTTTAACATTGTTGTATTTCTTCCCCATCTGTACTTGATGTTATCCTTTATTGCACTGAATGAAGTCACACTGTGTGAAAATAACAGTAGTGTCAAGACCATAGCAAACCAAAATTAACATTAAGTAAACACAAATAGTGCCAAGGTGGTAATCCCCTGTGGTCTAGTCTTTTTCACATAACTTATTAAAAGATGGCTGACAAAGTTAGCTTTTTAACATCATTCCAAATACCGGACTAAGTGCTGTTGGTAAAGCAAGACCAGGTAACCCGTCCCCAGGTGCTGACTGAGCAAAGTGCTGCAGTGCAGGAGTTTACCCTCTTTAATGAACCGACTCTGTATAATGTACACAGTCGAGAATTTAAAGCAGTTTGATGGTAAATGGCTGTAGGAAGAGCTACCTATAGCACAGAGAAAGATATGTGGAGATCTGCCCCAGTTAAACAAAAATGCGGTTTTAAGAAACATTATTTTGTACCTCTTTTAATAATTTCTTTTCACCCCTCAAGATGATCAGAGGAGAAAGTGCTGCCTGGGGAGTTACAAATTTCTGATTTCTAAACCTGGTTCCAACCCTGATGGCCAAAGTCCCTTGAATAAGTCTCAGGCTGACTTCTGCCTGCAGTAGGACGTAGTGTTAATTAGGGCTCAGAAGACAGAAGCACAAAGGATTGTCACAAAATGTTCCCATGACAGGGAGCACAAATAACAGGAAGCAAAACAAAATCCAACCAAAATCAAACACGGTGCACAAAACTGTGCAACAAAAAGATCAGAAAAAAGAAACCCCAGAGTGAATCAGCTCTTCTGTGCTAAATATCTTTAAACTGTGTTAGGAGTGGTAAAGATGTGGTGAATCCAGCAGGGAATGAGTCACAGGTAATACAGCTGTGACTTCTGTCATCACATTTCTTCCCTTGCAGACTCACATATCCTCCCGGTACTGCTCAAGGTGCAGCCTTGAAGAGCTGGCTCTTGGTTCCTTCAAGCTGTAGGGTGGATTTGCCTGGGGACAGTAAAATGTCCCAGTTAAATAAAAATGAAGTTTCAAGAAATGTTATTTTGTACCTCTTTCAATTATTTTTTATCCCCTTGAAACTGTAAAAGGGTAGTTACTGAAGTCAAGCACAAAAATCCCTAGTTTAAAACTCAGCAAGAGAAGGTCTGATTTTCTGCAGTTGTTAGATATGGGAAGTCACTGGCTGCTGGTCCTCTTCCGTTGACTCACCCTGTCTCACAAGGACCTGAAAGTCAAGTGAGTAACAATTACTTTCCCCACCTGACCTGTCTGAAGCAGAATAATCAGATACACACATATTTAATGTATGCATGTGTGTATATATACACACTAATTGAAAATTAGGCTCTACACTGATTGCACAAGCCTATAGACAGAGACAGTTCCAAGGTACTGGAAGATTTATGCTTCTGTCTCACAATTTTTGCTCAGAAGTTGCCTTGATACTTGCAGTGACTCACCTCTGCCCTTGAACAGCCCTATACTGAAAACATTTTGATGCCGTCACACCTACGCTAACAGAAGAGGAGTGAAAATGCCCCCCCAGGGGCAGGTAGAAAAGGCACAATTCCCTGACACGCAGCGGCAGTTAACCAGCAATTTTCTGTATTAATCTATACTCCCTCGGTTATTGCTCACGCCACGCTCCCCCACAGAGTTATGAGGGAGACACTATCCACCCTTGACCAGCTCCTGGAAAGCTAGCACTGACAGATGCAGCCCAAGACATGCCAACAGAGCACTTCCATGCTAGCTGAGCCTGTCATTTGCAATTATAGGAGCCTCCTGAAACTGTCCCAGACAGGCACTAGTAGTTAGCCACTGTTCCTACCCAATGCACCTGATTAATCAGTATCTGGGACTGCATCCATGTTGCTGTACCACTCCATTTCCCTGTTCATAATCTGATCCCTGGCAGCATGACAGCACCCATATCTGCGGTGGGTTAAAGGAACAATACAAGTGGAAAGTAAATGGGATATGTAGGTACTCCACTCACAAGAGAAAGGCTCCCTGCACATCAACTCTCCCTTTTGAAGCCCATTTCCCCTGCAGCATGTCCAAAGTTTGTGTCAGCACTGCTTCTAAATACAGCTATTTTTCCTCAGTGCTTAGTACCCAAATGCCATGTAGTTCTCTGAATCAGCAGCAATGGTTTATTCAGTGAAGTATTGCAGTGCTACAGGCAAAGATTTCTGCAAGATGTCGGAGACCCCAGTGCATTCAGAGCAGCCGAAAAAGAGATGTCCATTTCAGAGGGGAACCAGATGGCAGGTCAGAAGATCATAGCTGTGGGCAATGTGACGAGCATGTCCTTGGATGACCAGACCCACTGTCTGCATAATCGTTTGGCTGCTGTAGACAACTACACAAACCCTGATTCAAAGTCCACTGGAAGGACTCCCTTTCACATCCGTGAGCTTTGAATCTGGGCAGTGCCTATAACTAAAGCTGTATTTGCACAGAAGAGTGGGAAACAACTGGGAAACAAGGCTGGGTTAA
>JAVSBS010000491.1:28799-86299 GCA_033124195.1 Coracias cyanogaster | reverse complement strand
ATAGCTTCTGTTCATCCATGTATGTCCATGAAGCTGCTAAGTTCATTATTGCGCCTCTAGAATTTCCCCGCATGAAAAATGTAATTTCCTAGCCCCCCATGGGATTCCATAACAACCCATCTCAGACTTTCATTAGGCTTTGTATCTACTTTTAAATCTAGTGTTCAGTTTTTACTTTAATTTCCTAAGAACTCTCATATACTTTGAGCACTATTCAATGTTAACGTTTTGGGAACACGTTTAATTCTGATATTGTGCTCCATTTTCTAAAGGCTTTTAAAATGTTGAGGCGAAGAAGGTGAGAAATAACTAATCAAGGCACATTTCCAATTGTGTAGAGAAAGGTTATTATGTCAACGCTACACCTATGTAGTACGCGCATCTTTTGAATTATTGCTTCACATCTACTGCTATATTCACATTGTGCATCTCACATGGTCATCAAGCTTAACCATAGCACATCCTTGCTGTTACCATTACTCAACTCAACCAGTTAATGGAAATTACTACTTCTCTGAGTAGCAATGCTGCCATGAATTGCAATACTCATGGGAGTACAGCTACTGAAGCCTATTGTCTACAGGACAGGCTTTTAACTAGCCAGCAACACACAGACTGTGCAGCATTGTTTAGCCTCTGCAGATACAAACACCTTTTCTACTGTCTACAGTCAAAATTTTCCTTTCAAATTTTTCTTGTCTAATTTTTTGTTTTCAAATACAGTAAGGTACTAATTCTAAGAGAAGATTGTTACTGTCATATAAACTTTAGCTATTTTTGTTATCCTCTATTTAAATGTACATTAATTTAAGAAATATGAATTCCCTTCAGCATTTCATGACTTAGTAACACCCAAGACAGCAAATAATATAAAACAATTAAAATAATTTAGCATTCAGTTAGACACCTCTTAAAAACTGTATTTTTGTTATTAACATACACATAAGTTATTACAGGAGGATTTTATTCCCTAGATATATCGAAAGGTATATAAACAGGTAATCTGGGAGCATACTTTGTGCTCAAGAACATGATGAGGATAGGGTTAGAATAGACATATTTGCCATCTGAACTATAGTAGGCACTATCAACAACAGTTCAAATGAAACAAGGCTAAGAGATCCAAGGCATACAGTTACTGATGTGGGACTGCTACTAGCAGTATTTTTAATTATCATCATTCTGTGTTAACTGCATTTATTAAAAAACTTTCATATTTTTAATACCTTTCACCACAAGCAACTCAAAAGTATCCGAACACTCATTTTTCTAACCTCTTTTCTTCCTTCTTTATAATAAAAACAGCAAAGGTCTATTATACATGACGTTGCTCATTCACTGCACATTTCCATACTTTCCCATTCATTTTTATTTAAATCAGGCAGCAGTCTGAGGAACCCGTGTTCCCATGAAACGGGGCAGACATCCTTTAACCTTCATGTATCACTTTGTGAGGGTGATACGATCTCTCTGTTCGCTACAAGACCACAGTTTTGTTAAGAGCTAAAAAAGTCATGGACTTATTTTCCCTTGAAACTGCTGCCTTGAAACCAGTAGCAAACCAATGCCATCACCACAGCAAACCAAAGGTCACGTTGAGAAAAATGAAACCATATATGAATAGGCCAGGGCTCCAAAGCCTCACCGACAAATTCATTTTGAGGCTTGTGCTATCTCTTTGAGGGTGTGTGCGTATGAACAGTCTCAAGAGAAGCGTTAACAAATATCTCTGAATTCTAATGTTAGCACCGCTGCAGCATTTTGAATGTCAACAGCCTGATGTACAATGTGGAATACGAATTTCTATTAGTGAGAGATTGTGTCCTGTTTTACACAGCAAAGTTTGTTATCTGCTTCCCACCTTAAATTAGAACCGACTCTCTATAGGTAGCAACATGTAAAACTGCAATATGTATTCATTCATCAGATCCACTGCAGGGCATTTCTCAATTACTCTCAAATGGGGGAAAAAAGAAACAATGTCCTTTAGGGGGAATGCGCAAAGTGCTCTGTCATCGTTAATAACCCTGTATGCATTTAAGAGGATAAATATTTACATTATGAATGGGGATAGAGTTGTATCAGAGAAGTGCCTGTCTGCATGTAGCATAAAATTAGGGAAGTTCGACATCACGAATTGGAGAAAGAGTGAAATAAATCTCCTCATGCCAAAAATTACCTTTTTGCTATTTTCATTTATTTTACATTAAAAAAATGTAGTATTTCCCAGTGAAACAGAAAAACTGGAGTTGTCTGCTTTAAGCTTGGAAGAAAACAATATTTACTGTCATAGCAGAGGGATTCTGTAAGCAGTGAACAATGAATGCTTTGCTCACACGGCTGACCCAGTATAAGCAGACTCACTCCTATTGAATTCAGTGGGAACAGGAAGACAATTAACTCATCAATTGCTCGTCATCAAGAACACAGAGCTGAAATAAGAACATTTATTCTTCCAAAAAGAAGTTGAAGGCAGATATTTGCTTGTATTTATATTGATTTTTTTTTTGGGGGGGTAGAAATATAATCAAAATATATCTTAGACCAGGTTTTCTGGTCACTGCAGTCTCACTTTGTGAACAAACAGAGCATCTTCCTCTCTGTCTTTTACAAAGAGTGTGTATGCTCTGCGTGTAGGTACAGAGGATTGCTTAGCGCGGCATCTGCTTTCCAGAGCTGAGGAATGCTTCTGATGTCTCTGCCTTCAGTGGCAGAAATTGAATACAAACTGAAAGCCATTCCCCTTTAAACTTCTGAACTGGAAGAGAAATGGAAATTAAAAGTATGCATTTTTCAAAAGGCCTTCAGTAGACAGAGATGTTTAAAAACTGATAGATTTATGAATTAGTAGGATAATTCAGTCAGACCTACTACAAAGAAACTTCACCCCATAAACTCCACATCAAATTCATAATTTCTTTAAAATATCATGACTTAATTTAATTCAATGCTTACAAGTGATAGAGAAGTCATTGTGTGTAGTGTAAGTGGTTCTCCTGGGTAATCAATCTCACTGGAGCATTATACTTTCTTAATCAGAATGCACCCAGTGCTTCTCCCCAGTGACCAGGTCTTGGTGTCCATTTTGTCTGAAAGCCCACCAACAGCGAGAAGCTGCTTCCATATACAACTGCCTGTTACTATAAGGCATTTCTCTTATACCCTTTTTTTGGATAAATTAAAAAGATGGAAATCCCTAAATGTATTTTTAAAATACACCATATATCAGACCAAAGTTATGTTTTCAAACTTTTTTTCTGGAACTGTTCAATTTTTACACTGTTCTTTTTTAAAACTGCCATAAAATATGGCTATTTCCTGAGCAATAAATTTAAATACATATATAATAGCCTGGAAATTGCCTCTCTTGAATAGTTTTCCTGGACAAAACTTCCCATTTGCAACTACTTTTTCTTATGTATAGGTCAAACAGTTTTTGATCCATTAGTAACAGGCTACACTACCTTTATCTACTGCTAATACGTAACTACATCAGTGTCAAACACCTACAGCATTTTTCATGCCTTTTGTAGGAATCTGCTTCTCTTGAGGTTTCATCGTATAACATTTTTGTTTGATTGGTTTGTTTTTTTGATGGTTTTGTTATTGTTTTATCTTTCCAGAAGAGAAATGGGAAGGAGAGAGGGAAAGACATAATGTAAAATGTAAGCTGAGCACTACATGGAGAAGAAATGTTTTTTATCACTTCATTTCATAGCGCTGTTTCATGGTTGGTCAGATTATTTGTACAATAAATGAAAACCCAACAAGAAATCTGAATAACCAGCTGTCAGGTGAGGGTGTCTTCCTCTTCACTGCCATATTACCTCTGCTTAGGTGTCTCTCTGTTTTTTTTCCCCTCCCACACAAACTTTCCTTCTCAGCCTAGCGGGCATTCTTTAAGGGGCCCAAGTGGCGGCGTGATGCTGTGCCTCAATGGTTCCTTCAGTACTTTTGTGATTAAGACTTTACCAGGGGTAGGAGCACAGAGAACAAAAAGTCAGTCACTGTGCTTGCTTGCAATCTAAGAGATCTCCTGGGCCATGGGCTGGAGATGCCTGATTTCACAGGCAACAGTGTTATTTCTCAGTTATCAAGAACCATCTTAAAATGTTTTTGCTTTAGTTGTTTTTTTGCCTTTGTTCTGCTTGTAGACCACTCCAAAGACACTCTATGATCTAGGTTTCCTCTCACAGACATGTGCCAAAGTACCTCTTCAGCTTCACCTCCTACCAATGTGTTTGCACTAGTGGACTTATATAAGCATTGAGATCTGCAGTTGCCCTCTGCTTTGTCTGTTGGGAGGTTTTTTTCCTAATAATTCTACAACATTTGCTTTTCAAGACCTGCATTGTAGTCAGCTGTAACCAACTTCTACTGCAGCCTCATTTTACCTCTCAGTCATTCCCAGGCTGTATTGACATCTTCATTTCCACTTCCTAGCCATAACTTCGTGTTTTGTACCATTTCACTGCTACCTTCAGTACAAAAGTAATCAAGTTCTTTCTCTATGATACTCTCAACCTCCTCTAGACTATAGTTTGCCCCTAGTTTTGGTACATCTGCAAATATCACCATCAACCCTATCCCTTCCTTCCTTCTGCCACAGTCACACTGAAAATATTCAACGAGATCCACTCCAGAAGTGATTCCTGAGTGTCCTTCAGGTCAGCATTTCCCATCTCAGGACTTGTCAGTTTTGTCCCACTTGAGTAGGCTCCTGACCCACCCTTTAATCTTTCTGCTCATTCCCATCTCCTCCAGTTTAACTGATCATTGCCCCATATCAAGTGCATTACTGAAGTCCAGATAGATGGTATCTAATACATTTCCTTTGACTAGAAAATCAGCTATCTTATCAAAGGAAGCTATCAGATAATTTGGCACAGTCTACCTTTGGTAGACAGGAGACAAATGGTAAGAGGCAGATGGGGAGGGAAAAAAAAAGGAAACCCATAGAGAGTGCTGCTCAGGCTGGCAGGCAGTGGCTGCAGCATGCCAGAACCCCAGAACCATAAACACTGTCATTTTACTTCAAGTAGCATAACAGCAGTGGGGTTTGAGGAAGGAAGGGTTTGGAGAACTCATCCCAGACGGGAGAGGGTGGAATAAGGAAAAGCAATAAAACTAATGATCACGTTTAACAGCCTAGCTGTTGGCACATTGAATGATGATGAATGGCAAAGGTGAACAGGAAACACAAATAGTATTCGTTTTTCTCATAGCAGGAGAGCTAAGAAATCAAATGAAACCAAACAAGTCAATTTTCATTTCACATAATATGTAATTAAAACAGGGAATTTGTGGAGACCAAAAGCTGAGGCCTGTATAGCTTACGTAACTGTGTGGAAGAAAATCCCACCAAGAGCTTCCCAGCAGAAAGATAAAACCCTGCGTCAATAACCCTGTATGTGACAGACTGCTGGAGCTTAACAGGGCATCCTTCTGCAGCACAACAGTCCTTGGTCAGCTGATTTTCTCCTCCTGCTCTTCCCTAGGACCTTTGCTTTTTGGTTTTGGGTTGTTTTTCTTTTTTAATTTATTTTGTGTGAAAAAAAAAATTTCTTCCGCTTGTGTAAATGTTCAGAGATCCTTCAGAGTTTCCCATGGATATTAGTTCAGCTTACATTTGGAGTCTTTCTTTTCATCCCAGGAACAGGTCCATAGCCTCATGCAGTATGATCTACCAGCAGCAATCAGTGATCTGCAAGTAAGACTCTGCTCTGAGCAGTTCCTTAGAAACCACTTGGCCTCAGCATACCTACATCATACCATGGAGCAGCCGATGGTGAATTATTTCCACTATCCCACTGCAATCTTCTCTTCCTCTTTGAATTTACATCAATCATTTATGAAAGTATTTTTTTCTAACTGTGCTTCAGGGGCCAATGAGCCATGGTCACTTTACGAATGAGCACTTGAACTCATATTCCCCAATTAGTTTTATTTTACCCATTAAGGATTAATGTCCAAAAGCTCATTGGCTGGCAAAATGCAAATATTTTACCTTGACAGGAATGCCTAAAAAATTATTTGGAAGTATATTCTATGAGGTCCTAACTGACTAGCAGTAGCAGCCTTCACCAAGGCTAAAGACTAGCAAATAATAAAGTTACTATGCTAAACCAAACCCGTGTTATGCTTTGATTTCTATTTGAGGGTTGTACACAACTAATATAGTGCAGTAATACTAAAGCACTATTCAGTAAAACCCTGAGCAGTTACCATTTACAGTATATCATAGTCGGATGACAGCAGGAATGGTGGGAGTTCATTACAGGGACCATGAATTGTTGGAGGTAATTTAGATTACAATTTAAAGTTTAATTTAAAAATCTATCAACAAATGTGAAAGTGCTCGGGGAACATTTTAAAATGCACTTTAATCTCACCAGCACAAATAGCTTTTCAGAGCCCTAAACATCATCACCTGGAAAAACAGTAAAACTTTACTGCATCTTTAATTAAATTACAAACACAAAGGATAATTAACTTTTTTTATTTTTATTTTATTCATGCCATTGTTTCCCTTCAGAGTCAATATCTTCAAGTTGCAGGAACAGGATGTTATGAAGAAGTTTACAGCCTGCACATTCCCCCAGGATGTTATTGCATCAAGCAGTTGAAGTGCAATACACGCGCACACATACACACACGCACCGACACACACACACAGAATCGACAGAGGTACTAGAGACTGACTAAGATGTTCACCAAAGCATGTAAGAAGCTTGGTTTGAAAAAAAAAAGAAGAGGAATGAATCAATCAGCCAGCCAGCTGAAAAGGGAAGGCAGACTCTGCTGTCCTCAGCATGTACTGCAGAGGCCACATGGTTCATACCATAGGACAGCTGAAAAATTAGAATCCAGCTTGCTCAAGCCAGCCCCTCATAGAAATGAAGCAATTCACTCATGTCTTGCATTTACCTTGACTTCCAAGGCCCCATCATCTCACCATTATTTCTTGGCACGGATTCAGAGGATTCAGAGGGCCTGTATCATTCCACTCCATGCTAATCTGTAGGTCTGTATATCCTAGCAGGGTTCGCTTCACAAGGAGCTGCAAAAATGACCCAAATTCTTAGTGGACATGGTTACCTCTAGTGCCTCAGAGCTATTGTTTTCATTTAAGTTTTTTTTCAACTTGAACGTGTCTGGGTTCAAACCTGTGTCAGGTCCTGACTACAAATTGTTTTCAGCAAGCCCCCAAGCACTTGCTGATATTGAGATACATGCATTGGCATTGTCTTTAAAGAGGTTTATACCAAAGCATTCAATTATATGCTCATCTACACAGCCTTAAATTGCGGAGCGTGTGAGAGAGACAGAGAGGAAACGTAGCTAGATGCTAGTATTTTCATAGCTTAAACTCCAAATCATAAGTGCTTGTGCTCTGAGTGGTTAGAGATACATGTAGAACAAGAACACAAAAATACCCTAACTTGATGGAAAGCTGCTGATCAGAAACATTAACACAGAAAAAATTCTTGATGTTATTAAGGAGTCTGAGTTGAGTTCCTGAAAAATCTGAAATCTGGAATTTTTCATGACTTTAGCAACGGTGCCTAGTTTTACAGTGAGATATGCCTATGTATCTAAAAGCATAAACTGCAGTTTGGTGATGTCTGGGATTATCTACTGATTTGCTATCATTAAAAAAGGCTGTCCCATCATTGTCCACTTTCACCAGCTGCAGATCCTACTCTGGCACTGATGATGCTCCCATACTCATTTGGCTGTATGGTATACAGATCCAATTTGTTAAGCCAGCGGAAAAAGTATTTTTTGCTGCATTGGTTTTGCTCGAGACTGGCAAGAGAAATTATCCTAGAAGATGCTCGTGCAAGTACCAAAAGGGGTAGGATCACCTGGAGCAGGAAGAAACAAGACAGAGATTGTCCTCTTTCAGCTGCAGTGAGACATTACATCATTTCAACTATATTGTTTAAACAGCCCCTCTGAGAGACCTCTTTTGGGGCAAAGTGCTAGCCACAAGAGAGTTGGGACTGTGAGCAGACACATAGCCTCTTGTTTGGTATCTCTGGGAAATATGAGTTCTGGGCCAGATTTTTTTGTTATACGATTTCATCAAAGACAGAGTTACCCCATCAATGATGCAAGCCAAACAGCTGCAAAGTGGTTTCAAAACAGAAGTCATGGCTTGCTAACATGACCACACAGCTTCCTTTTCAAAGGCAGATTGCTCAAGACATAGGCAAAATAAATTTGGACTTGTCTGCAAAATACTGTGTAGACATACCTACAGAAACATCTGACTCCATCACATTTTTTCCATTCCGGGGGGGAACAACCAAAAATATTCCAAATTTTGGCTAGCAGCTTTAGTCTTAAGAATAAAAGACAAGAACATATGTGTTCAGAGCAGCTTTATGAAATCCCTATCATGAGCCTTTGCTGCCCTCTGTACATGACTACATTACATGCTCAAGGCGTATATATCAACAAACACCTTTGTAGGAGACACAAACACCCTTCTGAACATGCCAGTCCTGCTCCCAACCCCAGCTCTGCCGACATGTGCACAGCCAGGCAATAACTTTCAAAATCATCAGGATTGCCTAAGATGATGGGGTCTACTGATTTAGACAGTCTGCACAGCCCCTGAGAGAGCTGCATGGTAGTGAGAGATCCCACAATAAGGTATATGCCATAAAGACAAAGTAATATGTAAATATGTAAAATGAACATACAATCACAACACAGGGAGATGAGGGGGAGGGAGAAGGGCTGCCAGCCTCTGGAAAGAAGTGTAGGACCTCATTACGTGAGCAGAAATAAGGAAATGAACGTGGAATAAAAGGAGCACTGCACAAACTATGTATCATTTTAATTAAAATCTACTATCTGCTAAATATATGTACAGCTGTTGGATTTCCTGAGCCAACTGATTCAAATAGGTTTCACAAGGACTCACAGATAAGGAATTAAAAAATAAAATCAAGAGTTCCTCGATAACTAGGTGGAAACTGATCCCCTTTTGGGAAAGTCTTTATTTTATGTAAGTTAATATGGGAGGGGGGTGTTGATCACGGAAGACAAGCCTCTTAATTTCTTTCAAATAAAATGAGCAGGCATGACACGGTGCTATCACAGAAGAGAAAGAGCTGCCTGTGTGTATTAAACGTTAGTGCTTTGCCTGCTTAATTATTGGTTAATCTAGCAATTTAGCATGCTTCATTTAATTCTAATTAGGAGAATTAATAGGCAGGGAATAAAGATTTAAATAGACTGGCACAAAACAAAACTGAGACTTAAACGGCTCTTGGAAAATGAAGCTTTTTTTTTTTTTTAATACAGTTCCTACAGCCTAACATGTCTCTCCTCAGCAGTGCTGCTATCTTAAATGGTAGGGCCTAGGTCAAACGGGTGATTTTAAAATGACCTGGACCTATTCCTCACTTGGTGGTGATGAGTGGAGCAGTGTGGATTTACACCAAAACCCAGGATCAGGGGGTTTCTTTTTGTTCTCCTCTCTCTCTCTGAATCTAGACTTTGGGGTTTGGCTTCCTCCTCTGAAAAGGACATATGATATGGTAGGAGATTACTGTATTATTTTTACACATCTCTCTCACTTTCTGCCTCTTTTTTTAAGAGCACTGGGGGTAGGAGATAATTTACTAGTGACACTGTCATCAGGAGTTACACATCATTCATGTCAAGTGATGCCTTAACTTGTGGAATTGTAAATTATTTTATTTCTCCCTCAGTCTGATGCTTTCTTTATTTTCTCTCTCCTGGCAAAGCTTTGGGGGATGAAGACACGCTCCTTTTCCACTTCACCAGCTGGCTGCCTTCCATTCCTGCCGCCCCCAAATGTTACAGCCTGATTTGCATGGTGTGTTTGTCTTTGCTAATCAAGCTGCGTACTCTGACAAGTCCTACGACATTGGACATGGCTGTTCTTCTAATTAAGGTGCTAATTGAATTAAATGGCTGCGGTAATGAGCAGATGAGCAGCATAAAAAGTAAAGAGTCAGATAGGCCAATTAACAAAAGAGCTGAGCATAATTATAACATTCAAAATACATGCAGCTCTGTACCAATATTGTTAATTGTTACAGGGGAATTTATGATAATTGGCTCAACAACAGGCATGCAGGCTTAACCTGGGATGAAGCCTGTAATTAAAAAAAATGATATTCAACACAAAATACAGAGCGGGGATAATTAACACTTGATTTACATAAAAGATGTTTATAAAGTGAGGCAGAGTGCTGCACAAATGCTACACCAAACACAAATTCTCCTGTACTGGGGCATTTAGCAGCATTACAAAGGTGTGAAAGCAGAATTCAAGCTTGTTTCAGATGTAAGCATGGGTTGAGGCTGATTTTCAGACCAGGGTGACCCTTATTGCATTTTTCTAGTGGAGTTCAAGCAAAATTGTGGTTGCCACCTTGCTCTTATTTAACAGAGCTACACCTTAGCTGTACCCCATCTGTGGATGCTGTGCCTGCAACAGAACACTTCTAGCAGCTTGAGCTGAGCTGCTTACCGTGGTAGCACAGCTGCCTTTGGCACAAGATCTCTTTCAGTTAACACATCTTCACTCTTGACCAGAGGCTCTACCAGCACAGCCACAGCAGCCTCAGACTGGCTGGACCTCCACACTGGGGCCTCACCTGGAATGACCAAGGCAAAGCCCTAGGAATAGTCCCGAGAGTAATCTGGAGCCCGAGGCTCCATTTGTAACTGGTCAATTATGATTTTTTTCCTGTGTTGCCTGCAGAGTTATATTCTCCCTTCCCCTCTGTTCTTCTCCTCGCAGCGAATCACCAGTTTCATGCACAGCTGTATGCTTCTCCCCTTTCGCAGTACACCCAAGTGAAGGAGACATTAGTCTGAATTCTCTCAGACCAAGGAGGGGCTAGGACATCAATCTCCTATGGCCTGCTTAAGCTCTCTAACAAGTAAATCAGCATCTATGGGTGTACATCATCTTTTACCACTGTTTTCTAAGTGTTCACCTGTAGTAAAAGGTTTAGGGCTTGGAGCCTTATGTATGCAAAGGCTCGCCTTTGGATATGCCAGTATGCTCAGCCATTCCTACTGGCTCGCTGCTAAACTTAGACCATTCTTTACCTGGCACATCGGCAGTCTGGGCCAATGTGCCAAAAACCCAGGGCCAAAGCTGCTCTGTGAACATAACCCAAGCAAACTTCTGACAACACTCACTTCTCTCCTGTGGTTCCATGAACATTCACCCTCAACCTGCAGAACCTCAGCAACTGGAGAACACTTACCTTATAGGATGTAGAAATTGCACAAACTCAGGTGCAGCTGATATGAAAATGCAAAATAGAATTAGAGGTTTAGGGTTTTTTTTTTCATAAAAAATGGAAAAAGAGTACAGACATTGGCAATCTTGTGCTCCTCGGGCTTGTTGAAGGAAAGCTAAAGATCAATTCAGTGCAAAATATGTTCTGATGTATGTTTATTACCACTGTGAGATGTCAGTATCTTTATTTCCTAAAGCAATCATGATTTTTTACAGGGCCCATGTGCTAATACAAAATTAGATACTTACGGTTATCTGAGAAACAGCAAGTTAGAAGCTGCTCAGCTATACTGTGTCTAGCAAGCAAGTACAGAATTTCAGAAAAGTACAGAACACAGACGTGGACGTGTAGGTTGCTATATACTTCTAAGTTTGTGCTGCAGCTGCCATTTATTATCTGTCTGCTCTCTGCCTGCATTCGTGTACAGCACTGAAACAATTAGAGGCTAGATGTTATAATGTAAATAAATGCATTTCAGTGTTCATCAGAATTGCATTTTGTCTCAATCTGTGATGATGTGCAAGGAAGGAAAAGCACACAGCAGCATAATGGTGATTTTTAAAAAGCCTATGGCTCCCAGCTGTTACCACAGCAATGTCAAAAATGCTGCAGGGATCTGTTGTGAAAGGGTGATAGCAAACAGAGACCGACAGTCATCAGCAGTGAGATCAGGAGCCATCATCAGACAGCAAGGGAGGCTGAGAGTCTAAAATATGTTGAAGTTAAATGGTAACACTGATAGGGGAGCTAGCCAGGGTTTTATCAGCATATGTTTGGTTTTCTTTCCTTCTTCTCCAAGCCTATCAGAGAAGACTAAACCTATTTAGTCTACCGCTTCACCCCTGAATCTGACGCTCCACAGAGAAAATTAGGAAGGAACAGGAGTACTGTAACTAAAGCAGTTTGTAGTCAAGTTGTCTGCTATGCATCACTATACTGTTAATCACCGTAACAGGCTCATTTATCTCTAAAGTCTCTTTGTGGGTCTCTGGCAGAGAAAAACAATGTGTTAAGCTAAGTCTTGATGTACACCTCACTCTGGAATACCTTGGATGTGAATAGGCAATAGAAAATTACATTTTGAACCAGGAGCCAACAGATACGTTGACAACTTGGAGAATTTATGTATACAGTTAATAATCATCCCTTCTTCTTTTTTTAATACCTCGAAATGTGTTAGGGCTTGAACAGAAACAAACAAAAAGACATTACATTTCCTCACAGACCTTGACATTTTAGATTCTGATCCTGCAAATGCTTAGGCACAAACCTAAATTAGGTTGTAATTACTTCTATTGAACTTAATGTGGCTAATCATATGGGGAAAGTTGGGTGTGAGCAGAAGTACTCGAGGAATCAAGGTTAATTAAGCATAACTTTTGTCAAAAAACATTCTGACCTATAAGGCAAAGCACCTGAGTTATATCGAGAGTATTGGCTGCTGCATGACCAGGTATACTCTGAAACAATGCATTTACACAGCTGTCCTTACAATAGAACCTTAAAAATAGCCTTTTACTACAGATGAAGGTAGAAAACTTCAACACTAATCTAATCTCCTTGACTTTAAGACATGTATTTTCTAGATTTTGTTGAATCAAAATGCTTATTCACATGCTATTGTGTATTTCACTCGTATGGTCAAAAATTAGCCACCCCCAAAAAAAATCATTAAAACAACAACTAAGGCCAGAATATCCAAAAGTAAAGTAGCAGTCAGTCAGTTGTTTTTATTATTTAAAAGATATATAAAATTCCACAGTTTATATAAAATTCTAGGATAGCCTTTACTTCTTTCTTAACCAAACCTCATCGCAAAGCAGTGATTGGACAGCTGGTGTGAGATACATGGGGTTTTTTTGCCACGTGATACTCTATCTGTTCACTGACTTAATGAATGCTTATTCCCAACATAACTAGTCAACTGTGCATAGCTGAAAAATCAAATTCAGTTGATGGGGGGGGGGGGTTTGTGCCAAAATTGCAGGCCGTATTATTTGGTCAGCATGCAAATGTTTGCTAAATGTTTTGACCAATAAAACATTCAGATCCCCATCTAATGGCTCTAAGTCTAATAGTAGATGTAGTGAATGTATGAGAAGTAACAAGTGGTAGGAGTTACGTCCCTGGAAAAGTTCTTTGGATATCTCACATATGCTTTCACTCAACCACATTCTCCAACATTGGCCATGGCCACAGGTCTATCCTCATGCATTGCAGAGGTTTAAGGTGAAAAGACATTACATTTTGTCATGGGAGATGTGGTAAAGCCACTGGTAGCAATGGAAACATGAAAGAGCTGAAATATAATCTCCATAGACCTTTAGTACAGCTTGCATACAAAGACACATCCAAAGAAAGTATTTCTATTCAGCTCAAACTCTAATAAAATTATAGAAAATAACTTTTTTTATTTTTTCCAACAGAAAAAAAATCTTAGCAAACTCAAAACCACCACACTACCAGTTTTGCAGAGACTTAATTTTCTGTTGAGCAGATTGAAAAAAAATCCTGACCAGTCAGGCTTATAATGGTAATGTCATCCCTAGGTATGGACTCATGTGTTTGCAGAAAAAGAGCTAAAAATGAGGAAAAGATGATTAAAAATAGGACTGAACATTCATTAAAGTATTTTTGCTAAGTTAATACTGCTCTTGCAGCAATGTCAAGCACAGTAGCAGCTGCTTATCCTTGTTTTTGTAATGCATATAAGACTACCATAGGTTTCATCAAGACCTAAATATTTGCAGAACAATGTCCAGCCATGGTTTCCTAGGATGAATGTACCATCTTGCTCAATATTTTCAATTTTTCCAAAGCATGTAACAGAACAGCAAGCAATATTAGCAGGATTGACAGCAGCACCATTTGCTTACCTGTGCCCTTTCAGATCTATAGGTACATCCTCGCTGTAGAAATACATAATCCAGGGAGCTGCATCAGTGAACCCGATGACAGGTCTACAAAGGAGGCAATCACCATTTCTTTGGCTGTACCAGGAAAACAGTCATATGAGAGAGGCTCATTACGGATGCTTGCAGCAGGGGTTTACCCAGTACTGCCAGCTTTAGGAAATTCAATAATGTGTGAGTCCAATCAAAATAATAGAGAAGTACAATACTTTGGCAGGCAAAATCATATAGCTGCAGAAGCAGATACTTCAAGAGAAGGTAACACTTCTTGAAGTGAGATCCCAGTAGAGGTCACAATACGTCTTCATAGGCTGGAGTGCCACCGGCTAGGCTTGAATTCCCAAAGATCAGACACGAGGCCGACAGGTTTTAGGAAGATGAGATATTTACTGTCTGTTAAAAAGCAAGTCAACAACCAGAATGTGAATATCCAGTACAGTGGCTTTAATGTGCCTGGCTCACTTTCAGTCTGAGTAGTATATATTCTATCCCAGCCCACACATGTTTCTGGTTATGGTTTTGTCCATGAAGATCAGCAGGATACCTCCTTGTATCACCTTCAAAGTGACCTTTGTTTTTGTGTTGCAAGTATATTAGACACCTGTTTAAATAGGTCCAAAAACCACCATGAACAAAGGAAGAAAGCAAGAAAAGTATGTCCATGGCCTGGTCTGTAAATAAAGGAAGAACTTTCCCTGTAACAGGAATGTTTAATAATAAAAACCCTATAACTGTAACCTGGCTGTGTAATTTATACGTATTGGGAATCTTTCAGTTGGCCAGAGATGTTATAATTATACTACAGGAATCTGACTACAAATTTGGCATATCAGTTTTGAAAACATGCCCCAGGGTTTCCAAGCTGCCATAATTTTACTTGAGCAGTAATGGAATAAATACAATCTAGATACGCGTTGCTGTTCCTCAGCATAACTACTTCTTCAGGCAGATTTACCATAACGCACTCTGAACAGAAAAACTATGGCTCATTTACAAATGTAATTTCAATTGAGGATAGTTTTCCAATCTTCTTTCATTTGAGTCTCAATTGAACTTCTTCTCCTTTTTGATGGCATGATTAGACATTGTGAGAGCTGTTGCAGATTAGTCAAGCACAGAGAGAGTAAATTGGGAAGGATGTTTTATCAGTGCACGTCACAATATATGAAAGCAGATGTGTATGCTCTGAGCTGTTCCCTCAAATTACTGTTATGGAATAATTTAGCCCTTTTGATTCTCACAGATTACTGCTTCCACTGATCATGCTGTCAAAATCAAAGTGAGCACTTCATTCCGCTTTTATTCATGCCAGATCTATTTTGCTTTCATAATGAGCAGATATTACCACTGCACAAAGAGGATAAAGACATTCACAGTGATAGATAGGCGAGAGATTAAATGGGATCTTTATGACTTCTTCAGCCATCAGTTTTGACTGTGCGATAAGACGAGTCGAGTTGGGCACTGATTTGTTCTTTATTGGAGCCAATATTAGCATGAGCTTACCAGTGCACAGTCTGATAAAATCCATTTAAGGTGGACTGTGTATAACAATTCATGAGTTACAAGAACTTCTCCTATAAAATGCACCTTCAGCAACCTCTGCAAAGGCAAAGTAAGCCATTTCAGAAATAGAACTCCTTACTTTCTGGGGCAATATTTAATTTACAATTTTATGATTAAGGATCATGTTGGGATTATCAACATTCCTGGAATCACAGGTTTAAATCCTCACTCTCAAATCGCCATTTAGCTTGCTATTGTTTGAAGGGGTGTTTGGGCAACCCCTTAAAAACAAAGCCCTACCTGATCTACCCAAGCTTTAGAAGCTGTGTGGTAAATATTCCCCACTTTTCTTGGCTACAGGCTTTCCACCTGCCTCACAGTCCTGTTGTGCACAGTCTTTCTCCCACCTCTCCTCTAGACTGCAGAAAGAGCAGCATTACATGTCTGAAGTACTAGGGCCCAAGTTGTGGGCCCCAAGTTGGAGTTGACCTGTGAATGAGTCACAACCTAGCAGAATGTTTTGTTGTTTCTGTTGGCTTCATGTTCCAGAGGCAGAACCTGGCCCACTTGCGTCTCTGTGGCTCCACCCTCACCCAGGTGGTCATGGTTGGGGTGGTGGGTGAGGCCAAGATTATATTAACCAGGAGCCGATTAGTTAGAAGAGCTTCCTGTTGGGTGTGGTTTCTGTTGGGGCTGGCTGCACTTGCTGAGCTCTCATGGTGGTCCTTCCATGTGCAGGGCCACTGAGGAGCCATCTCTGTCTGTTGTGTCCAGCAGGCAATGCTGACACCATAGTGGGCAGCAGAGGAGCTGGGCCCGCAGGAATCTGTGGCAGGACTGTCTGAAAGAAGACTTCTGAGGGGATGTTGCTGAGTTCAGTGTTGGCCTGTGTGATCAAGCAACTGATGGCAGTATAAAATGATGATGGCTGAACCAGCAGAACAGTGTCACAGAATCATTCAGGTTGGAAAAGACCCTTGAGGTGCAACCATCAACCCTACTTTACAAGTTCTCCCCTAAACCATATCCCCCAACACCACATCTAAATGAACCTTAAACACATCCAGGCATGGTCACTCAACCACCTCCCTGGGCAGCCTATTCCAGTATCTGACTACTCTTCCATGAAAAATTCTTTCCTAATGTCCAGTCTAAACCTACCCTTCTGCGGTTGAAGGTAAGTCCAATCACAGATAAACCTGTGGTCTGGGGAATAAGATCAGCATCCATAGTTGCATTAATTGTATCCAAATAATCTGTGGGGTTTTGACTAAATCAAAGCAAAATGTGATCTAAGGGACAGATTTTTTAGGAGATCTGACTCCGCCATGATTCAGGGATTAATTGCAAAGAGCTAAAGGGCTTGAGGGGCAACTTTCAGTTCCAGATGCAAATTCAAAGGCTTATCAAAATCAATACTGTCCTGTTTCAAGGCAAAGGTATTTGCATACTTGGACATTTATGTAATTTACTATTCCTCCAGATTATGAGTGGACCCAAAAGCACCAATCAAAGTTGGAATCTTACTGAATTTGATTTTGTTCAAACCCTTACTGAAAGACCACTCTGCACTCTGCCAGGTTTTCTTTGCAGGGTACCCATGAACATGAACACAGGTCTCTCTGCATGTAGAGATCCCACAAAGACTGCACAAATCTTCCAGTCCTGTACAAGACTACTTAGTAGCTGATATTATGCAGTTATTCACTTTAGTCATATCAGAAGCTTGTTTCATATCTATTAAACCAGCATTCACAACCGAGCAACAAGTCAGGCAACTGGTTTTTATCCTTCCTTTGCTTTTATTATGATGAAATGGCTCAAGTGCTTGGACAAAAATATTTTCTTTTTGCATTTTTCAGCATGCTAAGGTAGCAATTGGTTAATATGTACTTTTGTAGCGAAGTAAAGAGACAAGAACCAGTCCCTGTAATGACCTGGCTGTACATGTCATCTCTTGCATCTGCAAATACAAGTTGTACGTATGCAATTATCATTCATATGTTAGTCAACATTTTGTTTCAAAGTATAAGTTCAACTAACTCAATAGACATCATAGTACTGAATATAGTCCTGTACAATCAAAGTGGGCAAATTATACCAGATCAGTAGTTTTTTTGGAACAGATTAGATTTTATAATTTTTTTCGTGCACTGGAATATTAAGATGGTTTCAGTGGAAACGAACATTTGCTGCCTTCTCCAGTTCTCCAAAATGGCTTTGATGATTCCTAATGCGGTTTACTATTGTGATATAGTGCAGCAGGGTGTATCTTGACTTAAAAGGACAACCATCTATCCATGTATTCAAGGGATTGTTTTCTGTCTGCTGTTTTCAAATATGTTTCCTGTCTTCACATGAAAGTGCAGTCAGCAATCAAGTTTTTGACAACATAAAATAGTCTTAAGTAGGCAGGTACTATAAAAGCAGTGAAGTAGGATCACTCTGAATGCACTGCCTTTAACAACAAATACCTTCATAGCCATCAGCCAAAATATCTTTTGTTTATTCAGTACTATTTTTCACCTTTTAGAATTAAATATGGAAAATTATGAGGGGATTATCAGGAAATTTCAACATTCTAGGGGAATTACTGAACTAAGCAGGCCCCAAACTTAAGCAGGAATTGAGATTATGTTTCTGTACCCCTTCCAGTGAACAAGCCAAATGCCAAAATTCTATTTAAAATATTTTCAGATAAATACCATTGGAGGAAACCAAAACTGAAGAATGTTGAGGCTGAAAAAAGCATAATACAACTGAAACCTAGAAAAATGAAGTATCCAGAAGCAATTATTCACTTTACAATATAGATCATCTGTATTAACAGACAAGTAGAAAACCAACAATAAAACAACACTCACAGGAAGTTCATACTCAGCCTCAGCTAGAAGAAGTGTTGAGTTGTCTCATCACTGAATGAATTCAAGGAGACCAACAGCTTCTTTTCATTAGCTATATTATATTTTCTCCTTATTTTATGTTCTGTCTTGGACCAAATTTACTACCTATTTTTTACAATTCACAGGTTTTCTGGGAAAAAAAAAGGCCTGATCTGATCTGTTGTTTTGCTTTAAGACAACAAGAAACCCACAGTTTTCAGATAGCAATTGATGATTTCGATTAAGTCAACATCATACCTTTGTAGAGACAATAAAACGGCAAATATACAGGCAGTGCTCTCCACTCCAGATTAAGATTGACAAATGACAAACTCTTCCCATTCTGCCTTGTATTACCAATATCCTGTAGGTAACAGTCATAAACAATTTTCTTGTATTCATCCGTGAAAAGACAACTCCCTTGTGCTCTTAAATGATGGGGGATAGATGGCTCTGTCTCCAACTCCATCGACAGTGATGACCAGAGGCAGGGCAATGGCAAGATACATGTCCTTACAGACTGTGGTGGCAGCTGCATTACAAGTATATGCCAGTGTAGAAGAACCTATCAAGGAAAAAACAACTATCAAATGGGTCACTGCACCTTGCCGTGCACATCTTAATGTTCCCTAGCACATAAAATTCATCTTTTCTTAGACAATCAGGGAGTGAATTAAAAGAGCTCTTTAAAAGAATCCTGTACTCAAAGCATCTATGGGAATTAAATTCATACCAATGAAAAAATTCTTGCTTAACTTGGCATCACTTTTACTCATCTGAAAGAATACAAATAGATACAAAACATGCAGTTTCCTTATTAGTTTAAAAATCCACAGATAGCATTATGCTTTAACTGCCAATGCCTCTTAGCAAGAAGCCAAAGAAGATTCCATGCTGCCATTACAGCAAGAGGCTGGAGAACTGAGATAAAGTTTTAGTTCTGTTGGGAAGACAATTTGATCTGCATCTCAGCACCTCCATTTTAACAGTGTATAATTTCTTCTCTCTTTCTGCTTTACTTCCATTTTAATTTCATTGGAGAAACAACTGCCTTAAACACCTATAAAATCAGCATCACCTCTATACAAAGAGATTTTGGTATTGTAATATTATTAACAATGAAATAACAAATGGTATAATACATAATACTGGCTTTTCTGTGAAGACGTATGTGGGCCATCTGCTGCTCACAGCTGCATTAGGATAGGATTCCTCCTAGACACATACTCATGCACACATCTTCTGACCTCAGCGAACTATTTGGTATACAAACGGGCTAGATTATAAATACAGGAAGAGATAAAAAACTGTGAATGATAACTTAGCGTGCACATGGACATCTTTCTTCCAGACAAAGCATTTCATCATATCTCTTCCTCAGCTCCCCATCCTGCAAAATGAGGATAATCATAATTATCTCGTTGGCATGGAGGCAAATTAACCAGTCTGCAAGAAATGCCATAAGAGCTTTGTACGGTTTGTGTTAAAGTAGCACAAAATATAAAGAGGAAGATGATAAACAAATATTGCAGCAAAGGAAGTTAATGCAATAGGAGCAAGGTATCCAGTCCTGGAAATGCAGTTGAATGTGAAGCCTAGGGAAACTCAGTGGGTATTTGATATGGCAATCAAAAATGTAGCTGATATAAACATTGCTGTAAAAACAATCATAGTCATTCACAGTAGATGTCACTAAATAGGATGACAATGTGATTAGTGCCAGTGTTATGAGATTGGCTTATTCTGTGTCTGCTACTGCTTACTGTGTTAATTGCCATTAGTAAATAGTTTTACAGCTTTGGTATGTAGTGGCTGGGTACCTGGCATAAGTTCACAAACTGATGCTCACAGCTGACCTTACCTGAGTGGTTCATCTTGGCATGAGTGACTGTGCTAGACAGCAAGCATAACAGTACCATGTACCTGGAGCATGTTCAAGATGGCCAACAGCAGCTCTTCCTGCCCCCAGCACCAGGATCCTTCATGCAGCTGGCCACAGCACTGGGAGAATCACCTGTATCACAGGCTTATGTCAAAGGCATTGCCATGACCACAGCTGAGAACATCTGGATTGAACTAAAGTGTAACTGGGATGACATTAAGAAATGGTAATTATTTCTGACATGAATGAATTATGGGCTGGTGCCATTCTCAGAAGAACATTCTTATCTTTGGTCAAGTTACCTTAAGGACATAAGGAAACACATTAAGGAACCTAAGCCATTATTCTAGCCAAAACTGAAGGTGCTCAAAATAAAATATCATCACACTGACGGATTAGTGGCCATTGCTGCAGGTAGGTATGTGCCATATGCTGAACACTATACCCGAGTGACACTGTTTGCCTACACTAGTCTTAAAAGGAGACATTTGTAAACAGAAATGTATCCAAAGGTCAGGGAAACATGGCTTTCACGGACAGTGAATTGTCAACATACCTGAGAGGCTTATAGAAAAGAGGACCAACTGGGATGAGTCATTTGTATGCCATTTTACACTCCATAGAGATGAAAGCAGAAGAAATGAGAAAGTACGGCATTGTGAGTTAATATAAATCTTTCTGAAGCCACGAAAGTAGCTTCTTATTCAAGTCTAACCTAAAAGAACCATTAATGTCATAAGGATATGGCAAAATGTAAACCAAAATTGTTCTTATGACCTAATGTACTTCCTTTATAACACATATGAGATGTCCAGGACCTAAAGCATTGGAGAGAAAAAATGCTTTTGTGCTTGTATTCATCAAAGATATAGCCAAAAGACTGCACTAAGAAGGAGGAGAGGTAGGACATATACCAGCTTCTTAAGTAGCATGTGTCTTAGGAAAGGCCTTAAGAAAATTGAGAGTTTGTTGTTGCCCAAGTGTTATCTTAGAGAGATGGAATGATGAGAGGTGACAGCAGGTGTTGCTGGTTGGCTCCTGCCCAGTACAGGGACACAACACAGTGCAACCTCTGTGTGTAGGCTGGAGCGGAGATTCCCACAGCCCAGTCATTTATTTCTTAACCCTACAAAAAAAATATCATGGTCAAGGAGGGTCCCTGCCTGGGATGGGCACAGGCAGTCATAGGGAGAAGCAGACACCACCAGAATCACCAAATGGGGAAAGAGATGCCTCTGCCTTCCTCCTCTCCCCTGGTTTGCAGGAAATGCATTCCCAACATTGCCTCCTTCGTGGTCCTGTGAGCCTATGTTCCCAAGAGTGTTAGAGTGAAGGCTGTGCCATAGAGCGGTTACAGCCCTGCCCTGGTGCCCCTGGGCAGCAAGGCAGCTTAAAAAGAAGACCAACAGACTATATTTGCACTGAAGACTCTTGTGAAAGTGTGTGAGCAATCTGCATTGGGGTAAATTTGTTGCCATTTTGCATTGGGCAAATACAGTGTTCATAATTGCCATGTTGTTGTGCCTCTCACACAAGGCAGCGATGATGGACAGCATGCAACCACCACGTCCTTCACACCAAACATGCTTTTCCTGTCCATGCTGAGCAGCACAGGTAGATTCCTGTGAACAACATTGCTTAACTTGCTTTTGAATTATGCTCTGTCCATTTAATAACCTCTCCTGTTCCCTGGTTTAAGCTACCTTCACAGTTTAAAGTTTTAGTGGGACAGGAGTAGAGCTGCTATAAAAGTGAAAAGCAAAGTGCTTCTGAGAACAAGAAGATGAAAGGCAAAAACCACAGTTGTTCCTGATGTTAAATTCAATGGCAGTAAATCCCTTTATTTTTTTGAGTAGTTTTTACCAGAAATAATTTACAATCCAAAACGTATCTCATGGCATAGAAATCAATCTGTATTGAGCATGCTGACCATCAGAGAAGGTCCAGAAGTGGAAAAAAATTAAAATGGACTATGGCTAGTTGCATTATGTCACATTCTTTTCACCTTGAAGATGTCTGTTATTTACGTGGTTCACAAAGTTTGAACGAAAGTCCAAATTGTCCTTCTGATGATGGTCCCTGATCTGCAGTAAGGCCAATGGACTACCAGGGGGTCCATCACTGCTGCAGAGGATCTGGCTCTGGAGGGCTGCAGATGTGCTCTGCTTGGTCCTCAAACTGCAGCAAGTCACACCCCACAGTGACAACTAACACCAGCAAATAGTCGCCAAAACAAGGTTGCGCTGCTTCACTCCTGATTCCAGAACAAAAGCAGCTCCTTTCAGTCAGACAAGTGTGTTTTAAATACTTTGATGAAGTTTCCACCTTAAGGATTGTGGGGAGGAAAAAATAGAAAAGCAAATTGCAGAATGTAGACTGAAGTACTTGCGATCCTTGTGACAAATACTAATGTATAAATCAGCAGCCCAATCCAGGCCCGGGCCGCTGATCATGTTCTTTGCTGAAATGTCACCTGTTCCTATCTAACGATTTGCATAATGCAAAGCTTCTCACTCGTAAAATACAGATTAAGAGGAGAAGCAAAGAGTCATTCTCGAACCATGGAGCCATTTCAAACAGAAAAAAAAAAAAAAAAAAAGCAGTCTTTACGATTAACCCTCTCGTAGCCAGAGGCTTTATTTCCCTTTTTTGCATTTGAAATGATAGCACCATTTGGAAAGGAAAATAATCATTTAGATTCAGCCTTGCCTTTGTAATCTATTTGCTTAATTTCTGCTAGAACCTCAAAATCAACATTAACTGAGATGAAATAATTAGACCATTTAACACTGGAACTTTAATGAAACATTGAACTGGTCTCATACAGCCTGTCTGAAATGCATAGACTTCTATCAACAGATTCCTGTCAGCTTCAACGGGGTAAAGCTCTAGTAGCCATTATGAGGAAATTACTAATTTTTTTCCCCTACTTTTTAATTTACCGTTAGATGTATGTCTCTGAGTGCTATCTCACTGCCTAGGAAGAAGGGGGGACTTTTTCTTCTCCTGCAATGAAGACAACAGTGCTTATGGCTGCATAAAATACTTTAAAATCAGTTTTATGAAATGTTAGCTTTATATTGCTAATAAAAAACATTCAGAGTACAGCTGGAGTGATAGACAAAAATGGGAAGCTATGTTGAGCTGAATATTTTAGGATTTAAACAATTTTAATTGTTAAAGAACACGTTGAGGTTTATCCTTTCCCATATTACCCTAACAAAGACTGATCTGCTGTAGGGCTCTCCATTCTCCCTATAAGAGCTGGTCTTGGCCATCACCAGAAACTGGGTGCTGGCATTCACTGGGCTCAGGCTGGCAAGTCTTTTGCTTCAGCTGACTACTCTTCTGAGGCAGAGTTTAAGTTATTCAAGGGATGGAGGCTGCTTTTCTTCAGGAACTTCAAGCTTCCATATACATGTATAATGGTGCAAGGGCAGCCATGGTCCTGACCACATCACATGCCACGTCTTCTCCATCAGGCCAGCTGTGTCTAGCAAACTCCCTGCCCAAGCCATTTGGCCTAGGCAAGGCATTTATAATAGTTTTAGTAACTCTATGCCTAAAATACAACTTCTTTCCATGCACCATTGTGACAAGGTGGGAAATGGGAGCATGTGCTGGTGCTGCCACATCCTGTATTTGATCACTTGCAGAGCAGTGGTGGGGGATTTTCAGAGGAATGGCTTTTATTCTGACTTTCCTCACCGGCCTGCCAGCACCCAAGCCCATTAACCTTCAGGGAATGGTTCAAAGCTTATCTATTTTCTTGTGGTCCTGAACTGCAAGTTGCTGAAGTCTTCTTGCTTTCTCTGGCAAGAAAGGGGTTTTAATATGTCATACTGAGCTTGCTGCACCGTGCAGGCACTTCTGTTTCTTTCAGGAGGCTGCATTTGTTCACTCACCACTGATTAAGCAGTTCCATTATTTTTTCCTCAAGATTTTTAAATCCTGGGAAAATAAATAATCAAATCCGAGCATAATAAGGTGCAATAACAAATGCTAAGGCTGCATCCATTTCTCATAAGCATACCTACAGGCAGGATTGGCAAGCAAGCTACTTGCATGACTAAAGATTGGGCCAATTACTTTAGGATAAAGTAGAATGCTTTGAAATATCAGATATTTTCTGCTTATTTAGGGATACTTTTTTGATTATACAAATCTGAACAGGAATATGTGCTTAAAAATAACCTGGAGTTTTAAGAGACCTTAGGGAAGAAAGTGTGGTAAAATTCCTAATATTTAAGACCTGCAGAGGTCGCACAGGATCAAAAGCTCTTATGTGATGCTGGAAGATAGCTTTACACATAAAATTCAGCACTGATGTCCATGAGATGCATGAAACAGACTTTCCAGAAAATCTCCTGAGTCCATCTCCTTGTGTCTAAAAGAGAACTCTTTCCCCCAGAGGGTTTCTCCCCTCCTTACTGCCCCTTTTCACAAAACTTGTCAGAAATTTCTGTGACCTTATCAGTTCAGTCAAGATTGTCCAAAAGCTGTGATAAAAACAGGGACACACAGTGACTTACAGAACAGGATTTCATTGAAACAAAGCTAAATATGGGAAATAAAAAGATACAGCTGATGAGAAGAAACTGGAAAGGAGGCATCAGAGACAAATTTTACATAGTTACATCAGAGAATTTTACATAAGCTTAACTACAGGTCATGTCAAAGGGTGTGAAGTATATTACTGTTTTTACCTTCCTTAATCTTCTCATTTTATAGTTGATCTTCATTCAACGTTAAGTCTAAAATGAGATACTTTCTGGAGTCAAAGGCAAGGATATAGGGCTCTCTTGGAAGAGAATCTAACTAGTTTCTAAGCACTGATTCCATGAAAACTGCCAAAGGGATGTTGTTCTGTGATATTTTTAATAAAAATAAATGCAACTACTATGGAACCATTACCAAAACTTACTGAGAATATTTCTGTATGAACTATCTGGGTTGTTCTCTTCTTCCAAGTACTTCTAGCTTCCTGATGTGGCATAGGGAAGTAAAGAAAAGTGAGAATAATGCTAAAGAGGGACAAACTCCCATTACACCTGGAGTTTTCCCTCTTCATCACCACTTTGTTTTCTGTTATTGATTCTTGATGCCATTGTCATCTTCACCCTTGAGAATCTGCTGGCAGTTCACCCTATAGGGTATCTTCTTCCTGGAAGTCTACGGACTAGACGCGCTAATGCATCTTTTCCATCTCACAAGCTGTGATTTTTGTCTTTATACAGTACTTCATTCTCTGTTTCCCCTTCCATCTCCCTCCGCAAATTGAGACTGGCTGAGGGGAGGCTTAAAAGAGAATGAACTGTCACTTAAACTCTCTGCATCACTCAGTCATTCTTATAAATGGGGATCTCATATGGCTTCAACTCTGTCAGGAAAGCTAAGCCTCTCGAAATGTCTCAATATTCAAGATGTGCAGAATAAATTACAAAGATCAGGTTTATCCACAAATACTTGTCTTAAAAAGTAGTATTGCTGCTCAAAAATGCTTGCAGCATGCATGCTCACACACACAGACATAGAGCCTTCAGCTTGCAAAAAAGCAGCTGCACTGTCCAACATCTTTCCAGAAAAATTGGGGGAATTTTTACATGAGTGTTTGTGTTGCACAAGGAGAACCGTAGGATTCTGTAGCCTGATCTGCAGTTGGCATAAGGCTCTATATACCGGTGCCTTCTCTGGAGACAGGCTAAATTACCAAATCTAATTTGTGTCTTACCATCTTACAATGTAGTTTTAGGATTATGAACAGCCCTTGATACTGGAAGAATTCGTTCCCGAGATCCATTCTGATGCACATTTTAATACAGAAGTTTTTTTGCTAACTTCATTCCTCTCACAGGAGGTTGAGCTGTCTTCATTAACACAAACCTCTTTAATTGACATCCCTTAGCTTCATATAGAGGCTACCACTTATTTATGTCCAGTGCGGGCAAAGCACTGAGATGTCTGCAGTACACCTAGACAGGCCCTCTGCCGTTAGCTGTGCTGCTGTCTCACTTACAGGGTTCTGCTCGCAGAGAATCAATGGCAGAACAGCAGTGAATATTCACAACTGGTGAGAATTCCAATGATCCAAAGAACCAAAACACTTAAATACTGGTTTAAGTCACAAAGTTAATTGCTGAACTGGGAAGAGAGCTGAGCACTGTTATCTCTCTGAGATACTTTTCCTAATATAAGAAGTACATTTTTATATTTTCTGTAGCATTCTGTAATATATTCCCCCCCTATTTGTATTCAACTAATATTTCTAAACCTTTTTGAGCATTGTCATTGCTCAGAGCCTTTCATTTCATTTTATAGAAGTGTCTAGGATTATCATTCTCTGCCTACATTTATCCAAGTTAAGCATTGTTTTGCACAAGCTGCCTATACAAAATAATAATAATAAACTTATTAGTGATTGCTGTGCTTCAGTCCAAGCGAAAGGTGAGCTGCTTTTCTACTCTATTGAGCATTCTATTAATCTTCAGAAAAAAAGATGGAGAAAAAGACATGGGTAGAGAGTAAAATGGGTTGCAGGTTCAACGGGTATTATCTGAAATACTTAATAACACTTAGTATCACAACTCTTTGGTTATAATTCTGTTCAAAAGAATAGCTGTGATATGATTGTGATATGATCATTCTCTCTTTTTTTTTTTTTTTTAATATATTTTTTTTGGACAACAACCGATCAAGAAAAGTGAGTAATTTTCCCCTCCAGTTCTTTCCCTCTGCTTCTGTCTCTTGAGAACAATTCCTTTGCTGATTCTTGCAGCTGAGATTATGGTCCCACTTCTAATCACTTACAGGATGCATTTATCTGTCTTGAAGTAGGAAAATGTGCAAGATAATAATAAGATCCTTTACTTTCTGTGCTCAGTTATAGTAAAGAATTCAAGTTTACATTAACATCATGTATTGATCAGGTTCTTTTGCATAAACATCTCAAAGGTAAGCTGCTTATTCATTGAAACCATAGGATTTTCTCAGCAGATACTTCTTATACTTTCTAGGGTATGAAAATCTGCCTTAGACAATATCCTGAGGTATACAACTGCACAGACTTGCAAGACAGAGAAATACCCCAAATGAGGTTTAAAACATCTGATATTAAAAGCAGCAGCAGATGCATTCTCTTTCATATAGTGAATCTGAAAATTCTAAAGTCAACTCCTTGTGTTTTTACCAAAAACCAATAAGGAAAAACATAATAAGAAAACAGAGGTAAATATTATTTTTGTCCTTTATTTCACCTTGAATGGAGGTAATCTGCTTGGATTTGCATCTAATTTTTGGGATGCCGGTTCCCTCCCTCCCTCTTGAACCACTCACCCCTGCTGTAGAAGTCAATGGGCGTTTGGTGTTCCTTGCTGAGGCAGAATTGATTCACTTGTGTTTCTGAGACTTAAAACTCAGCTTTATGCAGTGCAGACAAATAGACATGTTTTCCAAACTATCAACAACCTGCTTTCTCCTTGTAACCTTAGATAACAGAATATAAGTATGTAATACACAGATAATATAGAATAGAATAGAATAGAATAGAATAGAATAGAATAGAATAGAATAGAACAGAACAGATCAGAATAGGTCAGTTGGAAGGGACCTACGATGATCATCTAGTCCAACTGCTTGTTAGCATCTTATCTGTTAAAAGCAAAAAGAAATCCCAAAATCATGGAAAAAAAAAGTGAAAAATGTAAAGGTTTTATGTCTGTACAGATAATATCAGGGGAAGCGATATCTATGATACTCTGATTTCTGACACCCTTTTCTACTAGTCTAGTAGTCATCCAGCCCCTGGTTTGGTGTGGGTTACCTGAGGCAGCAAGCTGTTGGCCGGTCTGTTTTCAAGCAGCAATACTTCTAAAGGAGTATGTATTGTCTGTGGTGCAGTTCATATGTATAAAACCCACAGCAGTTAGTTTTCCACTGTAAAAGTTTGATTAAGAAATGTGAACTGAGAGAAGGAAGAATTTCCTCTTTAAAATATTTAGAGCCACCTTGTGGTCCCTCTTTGGGCATCTCCTTCACTCTTTCATGGGAGCTGGCAGGTTTGATGCCTTTCAGGCACCCATGTGCTTGATGTCTCCCATCACAACAGGCTCTGCCATCCCCCAGTACCCCATCACCACCACTTCAGAGAGCTGAGGCAACTTACCACATGCTTTGATTATAAGCTTTTTTTTTGGATGGAAGCAACCTAGTTATTTGCCTAGGCTTCTGTTTCATAATATGGTCTCTCAGCCAATATCTTAAAAGTATTTAATAGAAGCTTAAATCAGATTAAAAGAATACTTGGAGAGTGTGAAGGCAGTCTGTTTTTTCAGCCTTTCCATCCAGTTTCAGAAAGCTGGAACTCAGTGATATTTTTAGTAGTTTTCCAAACCAAATGAGAAACTTATCCATCTGTACAATAGGACAAAAATGGTAAAAATTTCCTACAGTGTGTCTGAAATACTGGTTCAAAATGCAGACAGTAATGAATGGACTTCCAACTTGTGCAATAGTTTTGGTCAAAAAAGAAGAAACAATGTCATAATACTACTTTCTTACAAACCTCCTTTTAAGAAATATTCAAAGCAACTTATGGTGGCATTGCTTTGGCTCAGTTATACCTCTTTATGGGATAACTTAAACACAAGAAGTCAGAAGATTATTAATATTTTAAAGCTAAAGCAGTGTTTTGTTAAATCAAGATCCATGTTTTTTTCCTGAGATTTTACTTCTATTGATGCAGGAGAGGTAACTGTGGGAGTCAGGCAGGGCAAGATGCATCTGAGTGAATTGAGCTGTCTATACAATTTAAGTCAATAACAAACCCATCCATCTGCTCCTGTTCTAGCCCAAGGAAAGCATTGGGCAAATTTGTGGCACCGTTCATAGGTGCCTACAACAAGTTTGATAATCCATACCCTGGAAGTGCCTCTCCAACAGCTCTGCAGGTGAGCCATCTCCAGTGCCGGTATCTAGATAGCAGATTCCAGTGCAAGATGAAATTACTGCTACTCATGATCTCTGCAAATGTTTTCTCATCTCTGTCAACATCAATGCTTTAGGTTTGCTTGTGCATAAATTTAAACTAATATAGCTAAAGGTGTGTTAAAAGCCAGTTTAAACAAAGGGTGAAAAACATGGATGCCCTTAAATCAGCCTAGAACTTCTCCCATCTCTTTACCTCCTTTAAGTGCAGGGATGTGTACCAGTGTTATTTTTAGCTCTGTGCACGATTAAATTTTTTCCCTCAATTAGCACCTCTGTCAAAGCCTCCTGAAGTCAATGAGAGTCTTTTACCGACTTCATTAGATTTTGGACCCGCTCAAATCCTTCGGTTCATGACCTCTAATGATTCCAGTAGGCTCCAGTGAAGCAGCACACTGAGCACCACCACCCACACACAAATGTACATGTTCACCTCTCCATACATTCCCCAAGCTACTATTTGCTGTTTTCTTAAAATGTAGCAAATTTGCCACATTGAAGAAGCTGAAGTAAGTTGGCACCAAAGTGCTTTGGTTTACATTTATTTTATTTGTACTTGAAAAAAGGTGGGGGTGGATGACGACATTTTTCCTCCTTAGGCTAAAAGGACAATTTGGATGTACACTCTTTTCTCTATACAAGCAGTACTCCAACTGGAGATGGAAGATGAAGGAACAGATAGGGCTTTGTACACTATGGAAAGAAAATGGAGAAGAAGGAGCAAGAAAGAGAACAACAGCTTGGTCTGGGCAAGGAGACTGAGCAAGCTGCAGTGGGGAAATCTAGCGTGGAGATGTGGAAAAGAAGAGAGAACGAAAGAGAAGGACTGATCCAGGCGAGCAGGGAAGACTTGGCCCATTTGGCCCCTGAGCTGGTCAGGAGGGAAAGGGAAAGCAAGGAGAAAGAGAAGATGCTTTGCCCCCGGGGCTGGAGGAGCAGGAAGGCGATGGAGGGATGGTTAATAGACCGCACTTGGCTGCCTCACCAGGAATGGCAGTGACACCTGACTGGGAACTTGGGGAAAGAGTTGGCGGCTTATTAAAGCAACTGGACCCCGGCTGAACCCCACGACTACACGCTAGGATTGCTGTGTGCCCCTTGATAACTCACAGCTGCTGATAAAGTCCACTGGTAATGGCTTTTTGCTAATGAGAAAAGTGCCGCTGATTATGACAAATAGCCTTGGACCAACAGGCTAAGCTGCTACATAGGCTCCCAATTGTCAGTCCGGGTGATTTTTGCATTTCATTATTTCTTTCCTGACGTCCTGGCTCCTTCTATCTTTAACGTACTCCCAGAGCCGTGTGTCACAATTTTAATAACACTTCTTTATCTCAATTTTTCCCCCCTCTCTCCATGGGAGCTGGAAACAAAAGGCTGTTACAGAAATAATGTTTAACCTCGCTCATGTGCTACTAGCAAAAGAAACCCCACAGCTATTGTTCAAGAATTAAAAAGGCGTAAATAGGGCACACTGAGCCCACTCAACCCTTAAAGACAGACTTTTAAAAATACCTATTATTATTATTATTTAGAGCTCTTTCAAGTACTGCTTCAAGGCCTGCCATGTTCCCTTTCTCCTATCCTGTGATAAAAGTATAGCCTATATCTAAGCACTGAGAACCAAACCTTGGTGGACAGTGACCCCATCTCCCTGTTTTAAATGCCTTCTAATAATAGCAATATTAGCTTAAAGGGAAAAATGGAGGGTGGAAAAAAGCCATCAAGGATTCAGAATAAATCTACTGTCTTCTTTGCAATTGGTTACAAACCCTCTTCTGTCATTGAAAAAATGAGAGCTGAAGACAAGTCTCATTGGTGAGTACAGCAGAACCAAGACCAATGTGTGCCCTAAGACTAGATGTAAAAATTACACTTTTCTGCCCTTAAGCTCACAAAACAGCAGCAAACAACAGAAGTTCCCTCGGTTCTCTCTTGCTCTAATGTCACTAAGGTTTGCCAAAGATCTCTGCTTTTGAGGATACATTACTTTCCCTGGTCTTTGACTTCCAAAAAGGACTGATCCCATCACAGGTTCCCTATGTACCTGCAGTGCTGTGCTGCCCATCCAAGCTGCCCACGACCTGGTGTCCTGTAAGAGGAAAAGGGGATAACCACTGCCTGCAGAAGCAGCTTGCAGTGGTTGTCAGGAAAGTAGGGGCATCTGAGCCGTGTTGGAGGCAGCACTTTAGCCATTGTGTTTTCAGACCCCAAAGCCTACTTCTAATTGCAAAACCAAGGAGATATAAAAATGTTCCTGAGACCAGAATTAAAAATCTGTGGCAGACAAAGCAAGGACACAGACGCTTTCCCCATCCTGATCAACCAATCAGGAAGCAGGAGATTTTAAAAGACTGAATGGTCAGAGGAGTCTGCAAATGAATCAGGGGATAAATTAGAGTTCAAAGCACGGGATTCAAATGTATAACTTCATGGCTATCACTTGCATTTCTCTTTGTCTGCAATTTTATGAAATGCAGCATTAGAATAACATTTGCTTTATAAGTGTTATAGATACAGTATTTTAGTGACATTAAAATAATCCCAATTGGAAAATAAAATTGATCTTAAGCCTCTCTTAGACCCTCTGTGATATGTAACTCAGGGATTCCTGCGTTGTTTTTTTAAGCACCTGGAGAAATTCTGGGCTTTCTAAGCTTTGTCATCCCAAACTGAAGGTGAGGAGAGAGGAATCTTAAGTTAGGTTCTCCCTTCACTTTTATATCTTTATGTTTTACTTGGAAAACTTGTGAATCATGAAAAATGTTAAAAATACACAAGAAAATTATATGACCTGTTTGGAGTTTGTTTACTTGAAAACTCCTTTGTCAACATCCTGTTTTTATAGTTGTCTCTTGAAACAAACATTCAAAACATACGAAATTATGCTACCAAAGACATAAAATACAAACTTATTTTCTAGAAAATTTAATGCTTTCTAACTTTATGACAGAGTTCACTTTCTCATGCTGTCCAGCTTGATTATTTGCAGATGATTATTACCAAGAAAGTTGCAAACTAGTTTTATTTCCTTTACCATAATTGCTGCTACTCCACAAATGGAGTCTTTGCAATATTAATTTTATTCATGAGAGGAAAGTTTAACAGATAAAAATAACACAGTTCACATAAGTAGTGTCAACTGTGAGAACAGATGCAAGATCAGAGCCAGAAAATTAATGCACAATCAATTACAAAATCACTCACAGAGCAACAGCCAGATAATAATCACTCCCTTTGAGAAGGAAATATTCGCGAAATCCTGCCGCCCCTTCAAGACCTGCTTTGCTTTGGTCTGCCTGAAAACCTGCTGAAAGTCATCTCTCATCCTGGGCTCTCTAATGCACTGTTCTGATTTTGAGTTTTACTGCATAATATTCCACCAACACTGAACTTTCATGTCTCAAAAATAAAAGTAGCAGCCAGGCTCTGTCACCTAACCTTCCCCCTCACATAATGCCATTGGTTTCAAGTCACTTACTTGAAGAGTGGTCCCATTACATTGAATCTAAAGGGCCTGTAATAAAAAAAAAATCCCTACTGTTTCCCTTCAAACAACCTCCAGCCTGCCATTCTCCTTCTAAAACGTAGCCTTCCTTCATCCCTTACAAACACCTGGAAAATGCCTTGAAGAGCACGGATGCCACTGTAGGAGAAATAACCACAGCCACAATAGAGGTCACATTTCCAAAGTTTCTAGCAGCTAAAGAGATTTTAACATTTCAGTTAACATCTGGCTTGTGAGCCAAATTTTGTTAATCCGGCAAGACTCAATTATGCCTGAGAACCAGTAAAATCCCACCAGCAGAGAGAAATTTTATAGCACACTAACCTAAACATATCTGATCTTGACAGTAAGAACAGACAAATGCTCCTAGTATTCATTAATTAAACAAACAGGAATTAAACCTTGTGATTTTTCAGATTTTTCAGCTTTTTAACAATAGTTGTTTTATTTTTTTTTCACACTCCATTTATTTGTGGAGTTTTTCCTGGTTTGATAGATTTTTGTGTTTGCTAAGGTATTTATTCTTTCCTGTTCAGAGAAAGTACTTCCCAAAATTCAGGTTTGTCTGCTACAAATGTGAGAGCATTGTTTTAAGGAAATATTTATATGTGTAGGTCTATTGACCATTTATACCATTATTTAAAGGGGTCACGGAAAAGGGCAGTGGTTATTAAAGCAGAGAGAGCGAGCAAAAGCAGGAGAGAGACAGAGGGAGCGAGAGGTAAGAAACTCATAATGGGATTTTTCATGTGGAACGATCATTTTATCTAATACGTCTGAAAATGTAATCCATTACTACTAATTACCATGCTGGCATTGAAATACAGGATCACACTTCCTCCAGATCCAGATAGGGGCCAAAATCTCTCTGCTCATTGTTCTTTCCATCCCACATCGCCTCCCTCCCTTTCTGCTTCTCTAAGAAGAAATTCAGCCCTTCGGACATTAGTGAAGAAGGGCCCGAGGTCTCCCTATCGTCCTAAAGCAGAAGCTAAACAATATTAGCCAATCATTTTTGATAGATGAAGCATGGAAATTAGTTCCAGAGTTTAACTGATAACTGAAACCACACAGTTACATTCCATTATGGCAGCCTTAATTGATGAGCTCATTAAGCCCATTATTAGAGAAATTGATTTCAAATAGGCACTTAAAACTGGCTGGTAAAAGAAAAAGGTGAAGAGATACCGTACAATGTGAAGAAAGTAACTAAAATACATAATGAAGCAAGTAATTTTATAGGTTTGTTTAATGAAAGCCTCAAGAGCATATTAGTTGCTGTGTGGATTTTAAACAGTCATTTTATGTACTAATAAAGCTCACGTCCATTATGTGAGTTCTGAATGCCTCCAATCTTTAATGCAGCTCTGCTACTAATTAATTAATTAACCCCAGCTGAAGCAATCAATTAGTCATGCAGAATCGACACTTTAAAGGTCTGCCAGGTAGCACTGGGTACCAGCACAGAACAGTGGAAGCAAAGTTTCTTTTTAAATTATTTTTATTTTCCTTTCAGCATAACAGGAAGAAACAAATAGGACTAGAATTTAAAACCTGCATTTGCAGCATAGTAAAAATGTGTGATTAACACTCTGAACTTAGATTATTTCAGAGGATAAAGCAGCGAAACAGTACTGGGAATTTTAGAGGTGTGTTAGAATTGGAGATGCAAACCTGCCCAGTTAATTTTTGATACGTTCATTTCAAGCAGCTGCTGCTACTCAGATTAACTATAGACTGCTGCAAGTTTCTGGCCAGCTACATGGAAGTCCATTTTCATTCCTGGGGTATGAGAAAACAAGTACATGCAGTAAAGTTAGCAATAATTAATCCTCCAGGAGCAAATCTTCCATTTATAGTACTTACAGAAAACAAAAGCAGAAAAACAAGACCCTTGATATTAACCCCTCTTGTGTCCTTTTATTTCCTTCTTTTACCTTCTCTTGAATGTTAAAATGTAGAGCCTTTATCCAAAGGGCACTATATAAATGGCCCTTCATTAAACAAAGTTCATCAGCCATGACCAATTAACCTCAGTTGTAAAGTGAGATTGCTGTCTACGTGAGCTTAAGTTTGGATGAGCTGCTTTGCTGGAAGACTGAGCTGAGGATCTTCCCACTGGGGTGAATTTGGAGGAGAAGCACAGGAGATTTCACTGAGAGAAGAGTTAAAAAACAAAGCAAGTCAGATTGTATTTCTTCTTTGAAGGATCTATTATTGCTGTTATTATGGTGGTTGTTACTTGCAGTAGTATTAATCTTTTTAAACCTTTTGAGTTTGGTCAGCTTGCTGGTACATTGTGAGGACTCTTGGCAGAAGGTCTCTTGGTGATGCTGAAGTCAGCAGAAGAACAGACTGAGAGAAGTTTATTCCTGATCAACGCAGAGACATTTTTGCTTTGGCCTTGGGAACCACATTTATTTGTTATTTTCAAGCCAGATTTGAAAAGGGTCTGATAAAAGAAAATAACTTAGAGTGTGCATGTCCAACATTGTGATCTATTCTCTCAGGTCATATTTTATAGCTACCTAACCCTAATAATGTGTGCGCTCAGCAGCCATCTGCACTTCTAATTTAGGCACGTATTGTCCTCTGTGGCATTTGGTAAAAAACCACCTGCAGTACTGATTCTCTGCTTGTTCTTGCCCCTCTTTATACAGAGTGAGTCCTTTTGAGATTACATATTAAGGTGCCCATGCTCTCCCTGTGCCATGCTCAAGAAACCCTGTCAAAGAATTGGACCTAGTGCACCAAGGGCTGGACACCTAAACTGTTAGGCACTGTAACATCTAAACATATGTATCCAAGTCCTTTATTGGTGCTTGGATTTCATTCATAAACTTGGCCCACATGGTAAAAATTTGCTGGTGATACAAAGCTGGGAATACTATTCATATGGAGAAGGTCTGGAATATCGTAGAGAGATCTGCATGAAACTGTCTGAAATGCAATGTTGTACTACAAAAAGGAAGATCCTCTGGTGGAATTAAAGCAAGAAGAGAAAGAACCTAAAGGGAAATTAGTCACAGCATGACTGACAGTGTGAGTGCCCAGGCCAGGTCTTACGATTTGCTGATCAAAGCAAATATAACTCTAGACTGCATCAAACAACATATTTTTAAGCAGAACTAAGGAAATAATGGATATATGGACCCAGCAGCTGACTTCACTTTAAAAAAGGAATATAGTTGCTAAAAATACATCCAGGAAAGATGAGTTTGCACTGAACTGAGCCAGAGAAAAGTTGTGACCATATCTTGAGGAATGGAGGCCTTTCTTTTTAAGAGAGCTTTGCTTGCTTAGCCTAGCAAAGTGAGGCTGATATGTGATATAGTTCTCCCTATAAATATATCAAAGCAGCATCTTCTCCAGCAGGTAGAAAATCTATTTAAGATAAAGGGTAAAGCTGGCACAACAGCAAATGCATATGAATAAATAATATTCAAATAATAAAATCCAAATTGGCCATAAATAAATTTATATTCAAAATTAAAAGAAATTAACCATCAAAGCTGTGGGATTTGGGAATAGCCCTCAAGTGAGAAAAGTCAGAGAGGGAAATCTAAAGGATTTCAGAAGGAACATTTATAGGCAGTTTATGATAAAGATTATATGACTTGGTTGACTTTGATATGCCTCAACAAGGATGGCCTTTCATTGCCTTTGAAAGCTAAGCTTGCTACATGCAGCATCCAGGTGGGGTTTTCATCACTCTCAGTGTCATGTGCATGTGCAGACATTGAAAACCAAGTGATCTGCTTCTGTTCCTTAGAGCATTATCAGACATTTCTGTGGCTGCAACCAGATGTGCAGCCCTCTTTTTTATCCCTGCTGCCCTTAGGTCTTCTCCAGTCCAACCCAGTACAAAATCAGTGCCATTACCTTTCTGAACTTATAACAATGAGTGACTGCAGAACCAGAACTTAGCCTCTTTGGCTGTATGAGGAAGGTAAGATATTGTCCCACCTCCTTTCCTGAATGATGGAAGGCCTGGGACATGCAGCATTTATATTGCTGATAAGCAGTGCAAGGAGAACAGCTGACATCAAACATGGATAGGCTTGTGACCAATTCACATTTGCACATATTCATCAGAGAGATAATAGATTTCATCATATGGTCCAAATGACCTGCTACCTTTGTTATCATGGCAGGGCCAATGAAGATGCAGAACATCAAAGTGAATTGTGTCTGTCTTCTTTGCAACTAGCAAAATAGTCAGCGAGCAGTCTGTATCATCTTCTTCACTGAGATATTTAGCATGAAAAAGAGCTGAAAGCTTGGATATGTGTTCCATAGTGGAGTAAAACACTCTAAGGTTAGAAAAGTCATATTTTGATTTGTAAATTCTGCACATTTGACCTGGAAGTCATGGAAAGCAGCTAAATTTCAAGCCATTTAATTTTCAAAACAGAACTGTATGTCATACAAGAAAATACTTCCGGTTCTTCCTTTTTCTGTATTCACTTGGTAGAGTAGGATATTACTGTCATCTTTGCCTTCTTCCAGTTGCTGCTTTAGTGTGCTCATTTTTCTTTCTGTTGTTTCAATTCAGGTGATTCCCCAGAGTTCAAGTTGCTTTGGTGCCAGGCATAAAAGTATGGACAGTACAAACTGAGCAAAGAATTCCAGTTACTGTGTAGCTTCCACCCCAAGACTGGCTGGACAAAGCTGAGTACAGCACATAGGACACTATAGTCTGAGATCATTAAAACACTTGCAATTTGAGTGACAGCAGAGATCTGGTTACTGCAATTATATGATCAAATTGATAAACTCATAAGTTCAAACAAGTTCAATTCTGTGGAAGGCTGGATGATTCAAATATCAGAACCACACAGGGTAAGGATCTCTTAGTACATATCAAAAAGGCAGTATTAACTGAAACACAGATCAGCCATGTGCCAACAGGACAACATCTTCAAAGCAGGACCAGATGGTTCTTCCCACACTACCCCAGTGCAGTCTTCAATACATTAGCAGACTAAAAAACCACATTCAAGATGTGTAAATTCCCAAAACAATATACAAATTCAAGGTATCAGCAATGAACCAGTTCTCACCTGATTAGGATGGTGCAGACTAGAGGCAGGTTGCCTGCACCGTACCTGCACTGACTTTATCCTGCACTACTGCAAAACTGGAGCAGTGCTATTTCCAGCTTTGTTTCTCAGAACTCAAAGTAAAAATATCATCACTTTACCCGTTTATCTCATTTTACATTTGACAAAGTAATTATTTTTACTTTGGAGTAATCTGTTTTGCACTGTGTCAGTGCAAAAACTATTGTTTTGCTAAGGGTGAGCCTTTTTTAACTTAGAAATTGTGAATGTGTCTGAACACTAAGAAAATAATCTGTTTAAAATTTAGACATGTTGAGGCCATCATGAACATAAAGTGGTACATTAGGGACAGGATAATGATATGCAAGTATTACATCCATAAGGACATTGCCAGAATAAAGGTGGTCTGTGATGGTTTGCTTTGTACTGGTATAATGTAGGAGTACTCAAATGCAAGTGAAAACTTCTTGGAGCAGAGGGAGAACTGATCAGCTGATGGATTGTATGTCTGCAACCACTACAGCAGAAATTAACATGCGCCTATGTCCAAGCATTAAATGAATCTCAATAACTATTAGTGCAAGTCTTGAAGGCACTAAGGGAGAAACAGAAGAGAAAGTGAAGGCTCTAAATAAAATTTAGAAAAAAAGACAACTGAGTACAAAAGCACAGAATGCAAACAAAAAGAATGCATAATGCCCAACATAGGACAACCACCACCAAATCTTATCAGGGACTGATTAGTGCCTAATTCATTCAAATCCTTCATCTGTGAGAAACCGCTAGGGGTGTGAATCCAAGCAGATTAGAATCAGTTGAAATATTAGCTTGAACAGAACAACATAAAGCCTTGAAACATCTCTCTGGTAAACAGGCTTCATATACCAGGGCTGATTGTGAGCTGCCTGCTCCTGCAGTGCAGAGAATGAAGCCTAAGACAATCATGTTTCTGATTTCATGCAAGTTTTAGGCTTGTGTAATTCCAATGACTGACCCACAGTACATAGGCGGAATAATTGCTGTTTGAAAAATAAGAGAAAATGACATCTCCTCTGTTAAAGTGCTCTTCATCTCACTCCTTAGCTTTGATACCAGATATTTGACAGTAGTTTTAGAAGATTTCCTTTATCAGCTGAATTCAAAGAGCAAATGGATCCAGTTTCAATTTTTTGTTTAAGACACATCGGACTGCATCCAGTGTTGACCACTGTCCCACCAACAGAGATCTTCATCCTGAGCTATTTGACCATGCTCTTTGTTGTGAGCTTATTCAGGCCATGGAGGAGCTATGTCAACACATGACATAGCTAATCACCATTTATTCACAGAATTCAGTCCAAAATTAAAGGAAGAAAAAAAAAATCTCTGTTCTGAGTCACCTAAGCTCTGTTCTGTGCCAGGAGAAACCTCTTACATACTTTGAAGAGTCCCTCAGAACCATGTCCCTCAGAGAGGCTGGGAACCTGCTCCCTGCATCAGCCATGCTCATTACTGTTCAGCTGCAGCTTTCTCCTCTCCAGGTTTTTTCTCTATTTGGACTAGATGATTGTTTCAGGTCCCTTCCAACTAACTACACTACTCCACGCTACTATTCTATTTTATTCTATTCTATTCTATTCTATTCTATTCTATTCTATTCTATTCCATGCCATTCCACTCCATTCCATTCCATTCTATTCTATCCTAATTTCCTTCAGCTCCCAGTTGACCCACAAGAACTAAGAAACTAGGTTACTATGTATGGTGGGTTGACCTTCGCTGGATGCCAAGTATCCACTAAAGCCAATCTATCATTCCTCTCCCTCAGCTGGACAGGGGAGAGAAAAATAGAATGAAAAGCTCATGGGTCAAGATAAGGACAGGGAGAGATCACTCACCAGTTGCCATCATGGGCAAAACAGATGCAACTTGGGGAAAATTAGTTTAACTGAAAATTTAATCTTAAAATAGCTTCCCACCACCCCTAACTTCTTCCAAGGCTCAACTGGAAGCATCACATCTGTTACCCAGGACATATTCTAGGACACATAGATGAGACTGACAGGGAGCAACGTTTCCTTAAAATGAGGATCACCTCCAGGCCCATGTTTGTAGCTCTCCGTGGAACATGGCCTCGATTATGGTACAACATTTAAGACAGTCCTACAAACAAACAAAATGCAGGGAAAAAGTAAGAGCAGAGGGGAAAAAAAAATCTCTTCTCATCCTACTGATGACATTATAAATAATATTGCCTAGAATACAATTACATAAACCATTTAGGTTGGAAAAGACCCTTAAGATCATCAAATCCAACCATCACCTTAGCACTGCCAAGTCCACCTCTAAACCATGTCACTAAGCACCACATCTACACGTCTTTTAAACCCTTTCAGGAATGGGGACTCCACCACTTCCCTGGGCATCCTGTTCCAGGATTTAACCACTCTTTCAGCAAATAAATTTTTCCTAATATCCAACCTAAACCTCCTCAGGCACAACTTGAGGCCATTTCCTCTTTTTCTATTGCGTGCTACTTAGGAGAAGAGACCAACACCTACCTTTCAAGTACTCATAGGGAGCAGTAACATGTCTCCCCTCAGCCTCCTTTTCTCCAGACTAAACAACGCCAGTTCCCTCTACTGCTTCTCTTAAGACTTGTTCTCTAGATCCTCCACCAGTTTTGTTGCCCTTCTTTGGACATACTCTGGCACCTTGATGTCCTTCTTGTTGTGAGCGGCCCAAAACTGAGGGGTCCAGTATTCAAGATGCAGCCTCGCCAGTGCTGTGTACAGAGGTACAATCACCTCAGTCCTGCTGGCCACATTATTTCTAATACAAGCCAGGATGTTATTAACCTTCTTGTCTGCCTGGGAACACTTCCAGGTCATACTCAGCCAGCTGTTGACCAACTCCTCCAGGTTCTTTTCCACCGGGCAGCTTTCTAGCCACTCTTACCCAAGCCTGTAGCTTTGCATGAGGTCATGGTGACACAAGTGCAGGACTCAGCACTCGGCCTTGTTGAACCTCCTACCAGTGGCCTTGGCCCATTGATCCAGCCTGTCCAGATGCCTCTGTAAAGCCTCCCTACCCTCAAGCAGATCAACACATCTACCCAACTTGGTGTCTGCAAACTTACTTAGGGCACACTTGATCCCCTCATCCAGGTCATTAATAAAGATACTAAACAGATCTAACCCCAATACCGAGCCCTAGGGAACATCAGTTGTGACCCACTGCCAACTGATTTAACTCTGTTCACCACAATTCTTTGGGCCCAGCCACCTAGCACCTAGCCAGTTTTTTATCCAGTGAAGCATATGCCTATCCAAGCCACAAGCAGCCAGTTTCTCCAGGAGAATGCTGTAGGACACAGCATCAAAGGCTTTACTAAAATCTAAGTAGACAACATCCACAGCCTTTCTCTCATCCACTAAATGGGTCACCTTGTCATAGAAGGAGATCAGGTTAGTCAAGCACAATCTGCCTTTCATAAACCCATGCTGACTTGGCCTGATCACCAGGTTGTCCTCTATGTGCAACATGATGGAACCCAAGATGACCTGCTGCATAATCTTCCCTAGCACTGAGGTCAGACTAACAGCTCTGTAGCTCCTTGGATCCCTCTTCCAACCCTTCTTGTAGATGCACGTCACATTTGCTAAATTCCCGCCAACTAGGACCTCCCAGGATAGCCAGGACTGCTGATAAATGATGAAAAACCGCTTGGTGAGCACTTCCACCAGCTCCCTCAGTACCCTTGGATGGATCCCCTCCAGCCTCATAGACTTCTGTGTGTCTAAGTGGTGTAGTACTGACAATTTCCCTTTGAATGATGGGGGCTTCATTCTGCCCCCCGACCTTGTCTTCCATCTCAGGGGTCTGAGAACCTGGAGAACAACTGGTCTTACTATTAAGGACTGAGGCAAAGAAGGCATTCAGTACCTCAGCCTTTTTGTCAACCTTCTTCACTGTATTTCCCCTCACAGGTCGAAGTCTGCCCTCTAGATGTTTAAGGTAGCAGTTCTATTGACACCTCTCCTTACTTCCGCAAGAACTGAAAAGTCTGTTGTTTAATGATCACTATCACCCTCCATCCATCACAATACACACATGTCCTTCTCTGTTCACAAACAACAGGTCCAGCGGGGCGCCTTCCCCCCCTCACTCACCAGCTGTGTCAGGAAGTTGTCTTCCACACACTCCAGGAACCTCCTAGTCTGCTTTCTGCTGTACTGTATTTCCAGCAGATATCTGGTAAATTGAAGTCCTCCATGAGAACAGGGGCTAACAATCATGAGAGTTCTCCCAGCTGCTTATAGAATATTTCATCTGCGTCTTCATCCTGGTTGGGTGGTCTATAATAGACTCCCACCGTATTTGCCTCGTTGGTCTTCACCCTGGTTCTTACCCATAAACACTCCGCCCTATCATCACCATCATTAAGCTCTAGATAATCAGAACACTCCCTATCATCCAAGGCTATCCCACTGCCTCTCCTTCCTTGCCTATTCCTTCTGAGGAGTTTATACCCATCCATTGTGGCACTCCAGTTGTGGGAGTCATCCCACCATGTTTCCATGACAGCAGCTATGTCATAGTTTTCCTGAAGTATAATGGCTTCCAGCTCCTCCTGTTTGTTGCCCATGCTGCATGCGTTGCTGTAGATGCACTTCAGTTGGGCTATTGATCCTGTCACCTTTCTGGGAGGAGAAGCCCTAATTCCCACATGACAATTCTTAGACACTTCCATGGTTTCTAACACATTAACAACCCTTTGTCTTTGCTGTCAATGGATCTCCATCCCCTACTTCCACAGAGACAAGACCAAAGGATGTCAAACATTGGTGTGCTGCCCGAAGGCTTATCCAGCAAGCCTGGTTTTAACTCTTTCCCCCTTCAAATCTAGTTTAAAGCTCTGTCAATGAGTCTGATGACGAACAGTGTGACTGGGGCTTTTCAGGAAGGCATGATCCATGTCCTGAAGGGCTCAGGTCCTGTGGGGCAGCTGCAAGGAGTAGAGCTGCAGGGTTTCTGCTACGGAGCCCTTTCCCTCTGAAGTTGCTGAGAGCAATTCCTCAGCATGAGGAGTAATAAATCGGTCTCGTGTATACTCTGCAAAATTATAAAAAAACACTCTTGATCTGAATTTCTGTTGTCCCTTAGTTGCCTACGTCCCCAAGCTTATGGCTGCACGTGACAGAAAGGCAAAGCAGGGAGTTCATAACCTTAATAACCACTTGACTTTCACAAATACTTTCTGCTACAAGATGCTGAACAATTCAAAAATGTTCCAGTATTTATATTGCATCCCAGATTAAATAACTGTTGTCATTTTCTGCCTTCATTGTTTTAATAGTCAATTCAATTGAAAATAGGCCCATTAAAAGTATTCATTTGTAAAATATTGCACTATAGCTATTTTTTTTTATTTAGCAGTTCTGAAAACACCTACCAAGTGATTGCCATTTAAAACCCACTTAAAGGCCAATTTACACAACATTTGTGCTTGTGTAAATAAGGTTTGCTGTTATGCTAATGTACAATTGCACCACTGGTGCTGTTTTGAAGGATAATTCACAATTTTAAATTGTGCTGTATGACAGAAGAACTCAAGGATGTTTTAATCACAGCTTTCATTAACATTAATCAGATGTAAAAGCACGCACTGTTTTGCTTGCTGCTGAGAAGCAGGCAGTGCAGAGACAAATGACTGAAAGGAGATTTACAGTTTTTCTACCTCAGATTTCCAATTAAACCCTGGGTATTTAGTTAATACTCTCAATGGGAAATCTCACGATAGAGACCATACACAGGAAGATCCATAACACTTTGAAAAAACAAACACACCCCCTCTAAAACCCATCCTCCACAGATTTGCTAACAATACTGTTTTTATTTCAAATAACTGTAATTTTTCCTCTGGGCATTGCTGCAGATTATGCATTTTCATTCATGATTTTTTAATGAAGGACTAATTTACCTATTGTCCAAGTGCATTATAGACTGTAAGTATGATTATTTAATTCAGCACAAAATCCACCATGTCAAGATTAATTCATATTTACTAAATGTTTATAAATTAGGTAACTAAATCTTCATGGGTGAATACCAACATGTACTAAGACTTATTTCTTTTCTTTATAGAAATTTCTGTAAGTGCTTATAAACCATACTGAGGTGCTATAAAGAACAGATAGTAACAATATATTTACAAATCATCTGCTTAGACCATATAAACTCTATAAAGAAGGATTTTTTTTCATTACAGGTTTATACAGTGGCTAGCAAAATAGGATCCTAGTGCACGACAGCAGTAGCTATGGACTACTGCAATACAAATAAATATTAATTATGTGTATACATTAGAGTACAATCATATAAAGCTTGGAATAAATATAGTAGTAATATTCCTCTGCTCCCACTCATTCAAGAGCCAATCTGCATTTTGTTTCATCTTGAAAAGCCCTTTCACAACATGTTTAACCCAACGTCTGGATTGGTCTGTATTTTAAAATGTGTTCTAAGGGCTTCTGTTCAGCTGGTCCCATCAGACCTCATTCAAAGACTCCTATGAGCCCAGCAAGCTTTTATTTACATTCGTGTTTCATTCCCTGACACAACATCCTAAAATTCCTGTGTATTTAACCATTTAAATGTAATGCAGGTGTAATGGACTAGCACTTTACGAACACTTGATGGGATTTTTTTTCTAGATATCTCTCCTCCAAAAATATTTCACTAGTCGTTCCTCTTTATTGTGCTTCTGTTTCATGCTTTTGCAGTTGCTGATCTCATTCCACCAGCTCTTCTCAAATTGTCCTCATTCCTCCAGACAGGCACACCAGACATGACATTCACACCAGCCATCAGGCTTCCAGGAGCATATCCTTGCCCTCTTCTGCACTCAAAAGTTGTTGATCTGTGTGGCTTTAAAGCAGTCATTGCACCATTTGTGCTGTGGTGATTAAACCCTACAACTCTTACAAGCCACTCTATTACAAAATATCTGTCTCCTTGCCATGATCTGTCTCTACCTTGTACCCCCTAGCAAGATGTAGAAGCAGAACACCCTGCTACCACAACATTTTTCCCATCTAACACAGAGCAGGGTCCATACATCCTGAACCAGGTGGGTTTGGAGAGTCATTTGATGGGTGGGAAATGGGCTGGGAGCCACAAAACAAAACCCACTTACATAGTAGCACTGTGATTTTCAGAAGCAGCACTATCATATACCCCATGCTTACAATGCTGCAGCTTATTCTAACGCGAGGTTTAGGCAAGCTGACTTTTATTGTTGATAAATGAAGGCTCAAGTACATGTTGCAGTGCAATGGACAGAGTGCAATGAATGCTGGTCATCTGTCAGCCAAGATCTCAGTTCAGAGTTTATTAATATTCATGGTTGAGAAGGCTTCCTTAGATGTATGTGCCTTTTCAAAACAGTTATTATTGCTCAGTATCAACACTTGAAATAGTGATTATTTTAGCGGCCTGACTATAAAATCAATTCCCACACAAGACTTCCTTGCAACAATGAGGTGTATGTTCTTTAACATAGCTCCTTGTCTATAATATGTTTAATTACCCACTTCTTAAGGAAAACCAGGGAGATTGTAGGTATAAATTGCCACTGATCTGAAGGGAGATAGGTCTTAGTACTGCTAGAAGATGTCCTCAGCACTGACGAATATCTCCAAGTTTTCCCCAAAATGCTATTTCCATGTTTTCTCTGCTCTTTTCCCCCTTTAGCTGTGTGATACCTTTATCACACAGCAGACAGAGAAAGCTGTGTCTTCATGCATAAAGGCTGCAGAAGGCGTGAGGCAGTATGGCCTACACAGGCTGTGCATGGAGGATGTGGAAGATCTGTTCGACCTCTGTAGGTACAAGAAGCTTCTTTGGAGCTGGAACAACCATTCAGAGCTGTTTGGGTGCCATTCCCATATCGTAAACTTTGCTGTCCCTGAGAAAGAACTGGACCTCAGGAGGGTGATAAAAGGCTCAGCCAGCCTTCTGAAGCATCTCAGACCCTATAGGGTTGAAACACTTTAGAAACCACCCTTGACAGTATATTAAACTATTTCTGTCAATGCTTCTGCAGCTCATCTGATAGATACTAATGGCTTCAACCAACAGTCCTATTTAGCATTATTATTGTTTTCATTTTTTAAAATGCACTCCATGCTCAGTTAGTGCTAGACACACCTTCATTACTCCTATCTATTTGGAGAATCACAGCCTCCAGACTGACATATGAGACATCTCAGGATGGCTGAAAAGCAGTTCATTATGTGAATACATCACATTTCCCGGTAACATCAATTGCAGTAACAATTCTTAATGCAGCTAATAAGGTGTTAAAAGTTTCTACTGTTTTTTTTGGTTATCTGACTTGTTTAAGATACCAAGGTAGGTTTTCATCACTTCTCAACTGGAAGGTTTAGCAGATTTAGTCTTCATTAAAAATATATATATTCTCCAGGTATGCAGTTTTTTTCAGAGGCTCCTCTACCCTTATAAAGCAAAGTGAATAGTGCTGCGGAATTACTGAGTACAAAATGATCTGCCAGTTGTAGTGAATACAGATTGCAAGGCACTTTCTTGATCATTGACAGCTGTGGATGTTTATGTTGCAACCCTACAAACAAAGAAAAATCTGGACTACTTTCTTCTTGAAGCCAAGATCGGTTTAAACAAGTAGCCATTTGTTACATGAGGTGTAGGCAACAGAATAAATCTAGCACTAAAGAATAACCATTCCAACATCCCGAAGTACTCTTACTCAGTCACACCCCTTCTCGATGGCAAGACCCGTGCACTGTCTACCATTTTCTATAGCTCTCAGCACAGGGAATATAGGTCAGAGGCGCCAAACCCATTTCATGGAAAGGAATGTTTTAAATTATATCAGATATTAATCTAAAGTAACATCCCTTCACTCCATGCACAGCAGATTTCCCATCCACAGTAGTGGGAGGTTTACACAAAGATTAAAGAAAAGGTCTTCTTACAATACTACGTTTAGACACTAAGAGCACAGTAGTCTCCTGGGTCCTACTCTGAACCGGTCTGTGACTTTGTCTGCACAAACAAACCTTTTGATGACTGAGCCCAGATACTGGGATCTGGAAACAACGTTGCATGTGCACACATTTCCTAACTTTAACTCAGGAAGCTCTATCTCAATGGCTTAGTCCAGTTTTAGCAAGATTCTTCCCTCCCATTCCGTCTCTGCTTTATGTTGCTTTCAAGTCCTTCCTGTGAGATCAGAAATAAAAGAAAAATGCAAATGATTAAAGGATTTTAAAACAACAATAATCCATTTAACTCCACTCCTCTAAGAATCAGAATTAAAATGGACTTCCATATTAATTTACACTGTGGTGGTGTATGGATTTAAAGTGGACTCATAGCTGAATTTTACTGTACTGGGCAGACTGCAGGTATGTCCTATTGTCCCAGTTAGGCTCCAGTCTTGTACCTGAAGTAACCTGGATAACTCATTTTGGGAACACTTGGTCCCCAGAAGCGAAGCACCATTGTCCAGGGGTACACCATAGTGTACAGACTACTCCAACCATTGCTTCAGAGTGATCTCAGGAGACAGCAGCTCAGTCTCAGAGAGAACAACTGCTCTTTTTTCTCCATCCTGTGATCAAACAGTAATTTTTCCTAAATGTGAGGTTTCTGGTGTCATTCTGCATTGTGTCAAAAATGAAGAAATCTAACATTCATGTGTATGCCCTCTATTGAATAGCTTTCTAGTCTCAATCTATTTTGTCCCTACTTCATTTTGCCTGAGAACAATTACCACGGAGGTATCAATGGCCAAAAAATATCTGAAGTATCATGTATTGGAGGAGCTGCTGATGGCAGGACTGAGGATGGCACTGGGCAAACTGGGGCCTGCTTTCCCTCCAAGTGAGGTTGTATCTCTTCTGGCAGCAAATAAGAGACGTCCAGTTTCCAGATTGTCAATACAGCACATTATGCAAACATTAAATTTCCTTAAAAAATAAAAATCTCAATGGCTGAGTTATAAACTCCTAAATGATAATCGTAATGGAAACATTTATATATCCTCACAGCTATAATGGGATTGCTGCAGTAATCCTACACTGTTTATAGTGCTAATATTTTAAATAATACATTCTGTATCTTTTACTTTCCCCCTTTTTTCATGGTGCTGTACACACTTTGCATCCTTTCAATGACAAACACAGAGCAAAGTGCACCGATAAATTTTTTCCTTTTAAAATCCTTTTACCAAATAAAAAAAATCTGTGCACATACAGCACCTTGAGTCAGCTAGTTAATCAGTTGCATTATTATTACCACCCACCTCATCCTGTTAAAAAGCCAGATTTTTTTTCTACCATTTGTGCTGCTTTTAATCCATAGGAAGTCAATTTTCCACACATATATTAGTTTATTTTATATTTTCAAATTGATTCTACTATACATTGATTTTCTGTTGTGTGTATTGTATCCTGAGCTAGGATTATACGTTTAGTAGAAGTGGATATTCCTGCCACATAAAGGTTGCTTCAGCTCTATAGGACCCTTATCTTGAAAAGGGAGAGTCCAATTTTATTGAAACAGCTAAAATCCCACTTAATTGAATTTTTTTTTTCTAAGATGTACAAGCTTAGAGACTTTTGGTTTCCAATTCAACTTCAGCTTCGCGGTGTTTAAATTTCCAAACCCATAAAGACCTTTATGAAAAAGAACTTACGAATATTGTATTTCTGATATGGTGAATTACTGGAGAAGCTCAAGGTAAGAAGCAGTGAAATATCAATACTTTGTAGAACATCTTTTGATCATGCTGGCTTTTCATGGCCTGTTTAACACATTCCTATGGAAAAAGATGATGTTTGAACCTACATTTTACAATGTTAGAGCCCTGAAATGCTGCAGAGTGGAATTAGGGCTGTGCACTGGAACAGAAAGAAACATGTTACCTGACAACATTTGATGCAAGACGATGAGGCAATAAGAAATCCTAGTTTCAGGGTGAAATTTTTGGCCCGACTTGCAGCCACAAGGGTTTTGTCCTCAAAGTCTGGGAGTTTTGGATTCAAGTACAACAGAAATTCTCCCTTAGTAGATTACTGCTTAGATTGCCCCTTGTATTAATTTTTAGAAATTATATCCTTGACTTTCTTAGTTCTTAAGTACAAAATAGACCTTGGAGCGTTATTTCTTTTGTTTCAAAGAAAAGCCAAAGCTTGGCGGAAGCTGCTCACCTCCCTAGGCTGACTGCCTGAGCTCAGTTTTCACTGTTATTTGGCCCACCTCAGCCATGGCCATGTTTTCTATCTCAGAGGATGCCATGCTTATGCTATCTCTTCTCACAAATACACAGACCCAGACTCTGTAAGCGGGTCTGTGAACACATTTGCACTATTGCCAGTTGTGCAATACTAACATATATATATATATATATATATACACCAACATATGTAGATATAATACCAACACCAGATTTCAGCCAGGCTTTGCTGCCAGACCTATATGCAACTGGCCTGTCTGCAGCATCAGACCCTTCACCACAATTTCCTTGGACTTGTGCCTGTCTGCAGGTTTTTCCTGCACCACACGATGCACACTGATTATCCCATACACTGATGATAAATACATCATGAGTAAAACTGCTCAGGAGCAAAACACCGCAAGAGAAGTGATCTGCTGCAGCGCTTCTACCCACAGGGTATGTAAGCAGGCAGCTAGGCATGGGGCTGTGCTCACACAGTGAAAGCCTTTAAAGATGGCCGTACAGTTTTAGATGTGGAACATCAAAGCTGGCTGGAGGGAGGGGGACCTGTGCAGACACCAAACTAAGTAACAGAAGTAATATTTGGATTTGAATAAAATTATTTTTTAGAATCCAGGGTTTCAGTTGAACTATTCAGTATTTGGAATCATTCTATGACAGTGAGGAGCTAGACCTCAAACTTGTAGGTCCATGAAGCCCGGACAGCGAGGCCCCAAAGTGACTGAGATGCCATTAAACCTCAGGGCCAGAATTTTTTTTGTGAGTTTGCCTGATTCAAAGCCATACAAAGCTGCGTGAAGCCTTGCCATCCTGAATTTAGCATCACTTGTAACCATCTTGCACCAGTGACTTTGCACGACACACAGTAATAAAGGATGTGGTCCAACTGGCTTGGAGGAGGCTTGTGATGTGATTTCTGGCCTTCAGTTTATAGGTACTTAAGAAATGGCTGTATAAAGCCCAGCATCTGGTAATCACCTTAGAGAGGGCTGAATGCGAGGCCCAGAGGATAAATCTTGCTGCCTGTTGTGCTTGCAGAGGGAGAGAGTGATGCAGAGCATCTTCCCCTCGTCTCCCAGACCAGTGGTACCAGGGCTGGGTTCCCTGAGGAGAGGAAATGATGGGCTGCTGCAAAGGATGCCTCTTCCCTGACAGGCAGATTAGGGGCAGTCAATGACTGGATCCAACTAGAAAAGTGGAATATTCGGTCAGTGCTACTGGGCCAGCAGCAGTGACTTGCTGTGAGGAGGAGCTGCTGGATGGATTAATTACCCTCCTTTTCCTGGTAGCAGCAAGAGAAGGTTCAGCCCTGTCATTTCTTAGCAAGAGCTCTATTTTTGCACTGAAGGAGCAGTGGCTCCCGGATTGCCCCCTCTGGGGAGTCTGTGCCTGTTCCTGGGGGGTCAAGGTGCTTTTTACTGGGGAGAGCCAAAGCAGCATTGCCAAGGAAATGCAGAAGAAAGGTGGCAAAGGAAAGAACACTTGCATTTAGCATGCAGATTTCAGGCAGGTCTAGACATCTCCTGCATGCTGTACGCCTATTTCTGCTTTACTTCTTACCCCAGGCTCTTTGTACTTTCTCCATCATATAATTCAGACCCAGGCTCCCTGCCCTTCACCCTCTGTGTGTAAACCTTTTTTCCTCTGCCACCCCATTTCAAACACACCCCACTACTCCCATTATTTTACATTATTAAAAGACTCAGATCATAAGTATCAGAGATGTGGTAGAGAAGCCACATGGTCATGTTGTTGTAGCCTCCTGGCCCTTTGCCCCTTCCCCTCTCCCTAGGCCCACATAGCGCCTTCTGGGTTTTGTTCACTTGCAGAGACTTTCATTATTTAAACTGCAAGCTCTTTGGGAGCAAAACCTGCAATTTTTAGTGCGCAGTAATTAGCACCTTTCAAGCAGCATCACATGAATAATTAACACTAATAATATGAAAGTGACTACTTTTATTTTCTGCGTGCTTGACAAGTGGGAGAGGAAAAATCCTATTTCTCAACAGAAATTACTTCCTCTTTGCAGATGTATGTCTCTGCAGAGGTAGATTTTTTTTTTTTAGTCAGTTTTGCACTTTCCCCGCTGAAATACATTCACAGCTTTCCCTCCACCATCCCTTTAAGTGCTGTGTAAATAAAAAAAAAACCTAAATCTGCCCCAGTGTGGAATGTCTCTTTTAAAACATCACCATGTTCATTTTCAGAATCCTCTTCTGCATGGTTATCTCACTGCTCTTTACATTTGCTACCTTGTTAAGCCCCCACTGTGGTAAATAAAACATGAAGAGAAATAGAGAAGAATGTAAGGCTTTTATTTACTCTCATTTTTTGGATATATTTCTCTAGATGAATGCTTCTCACTTTAATGAAACCCTTGACTGCTCCAGTGGTGAATGTGATTTAAGTACAGTGGAGACAGCTATGATTCACAAACCCTGTTCTACTCCAGCACTGACCGTTATCTGATGCCTCTTCATGCACAGTTGCCCAAATGACAGTTTAATGGCTCAGTGTAAAGGCTAGTTATTTTGTATCTCTATCCAGAGAAAATGGCTAATGGTGATAAGGAAAGGAAAAAACAAAGCAATTGTTCAGATCTTCAGACTCAACTGAGCTACTTAGCACGTGCTGAGAGCCTTCAATTAATTATTTCTTCAGTCCAGTGAAGCACTCCAAGATGATTTTTAAACTCACCAGCTGCACTAAGAGTCTATGTTAACAGGGTGCAAGGAACTAAAATTGCACATAAGCAGAGCTAAAGGCTTTATTAGGGATCTGCTCATCATACCTATGTTCACAGAAATAAACAACAAAAATAGCCCAAACTTATTTAAGAGAAAAACCAAGCATAAAAAAATCCCCAACTTGTCCCTCCCCTTTACTTTGCAGTGAGGAAAAAAAGAGAAAAACATGTTGAAGGAAAATACCAGAAAATTATTTAATATGTCTGTCTCAAGAGACAAAGAGATTACTGTCATCATTACACTACTCACTTGTGACTGCATGTGTGCATGCGTGTTTATCTCTGTGCATGTTTCTCCCTATTTAAAAAAAAAACAAAACAAACAATCCCCACCCCCCAAAAAAAACAAAAGAAAAAGGAAGGGAACAGAGTAAGAGAAAATGAAAGAAAAATCTCTAGGGACCAAGTTCAAAACATCATTTAAACAGATTTCTGATTTTCAATACTTGCATCTTCTGTGTATGGCTATGGTCCACAGTGCAACAGGGATCCAATCTCAGATAGTGGATAGTGCCTCTAGGAGCTGCCACAAGGGAAAAATTGCTGACTTTAATCACTGGCAGAGTTGGCACAGGCCACACTCTGAAAGTTAAGATACTAAGTCAAACGTAGGAACAATTTGCTGACTTCACTTTTAGCAAAAGCATACCCAAGTTATAGGTTCTGGGTAACATTTGCCTCAGGGGTGCAATTTAAATGTCACAGAGAATTAAATAAGTAAGCGGGCCTGATGGAAAAACTGGTTCATTGAATCATACATTTATGAAAGTTTACAGTGAATAAATCTCAAAGTTTTTTTTTTCTGGCTGGTCTAAACTGTACCAGCTGTTAAGATTTAAAACACTGACTGTTAGGTCTTGGAGTTTAAACATAACAAGAATGCCTCTGGTCAAAATAAGACATCATTCATGGTGGTGTCATGGTACAGCTTGAGGCCATGCTAAGCCTAACCTACCTTGCCTGAAAGATATATGCTTCTGAATAGCAAAACTGACAACTATGTGATCATCCAAACTTTGGTAGGGCAGCTGTCAGTGCAGAATGACCACTTCATGCTTTCAGTTCTTTAATATTATTTAGGTGGTTTTGTATTTTTCTTTTTTTTTTTTGCATAGGCTCCCCATTTAACAGAAAATATCCTACTGGGCAAATAATTTGGAACCGACACTTCTAGCTTTCAAAAACACCACCACCACAGCTGGCAATAAGGATTTTCCCAAAATTGAACTATATCTGCAGTCGCAGCACAATTTATAACACACAGCTTTGGAAACCTCTGGAGATGAGCTAATATCATCCTGTTTGCATTAGCAACCAGTCCCTTCACACTGAGTAGACAGAAAAAGGGGTAAACTGGAGATAGTGGATTAGTCAATCCTAGGATCTGATTTAGTTCACCCTGGGACCCACCCACATAAGCACAGACCTGAAATTTCTCATGAGAACTTAATTAAAATTTTACTGCTGGGTGCGCAGGTTTTTTACACATCCTGCGTTTTTAAAATAATCCTTCTTTACAAATTCTGCATCATGTCAGATTGAAAAAAAAGGACTAATTTCTTTACAGGTGATGCACAGGAACTTTCCCTTTGGCCGTGAACACTGGGAAGCCCGTTAGCCGTGCCCAAGGTCTCACTTCTAGTAACATCTAATGAGTGAATAAGAGATATGAAGAAGAGAAAGCTTGTTACTCTTTTGGAAAATCAACAGACCCCATGCTGAATAACTTGTCTTCATGTCTGGGCACAGAGCCTAATCTTTACAGTCAGTTGCCTATAACCATCTAAATCCATAGTCACCAAAATACCTATTTCATGCATCCTAGTGCTAATTCAGTAACCAGACTGGCATCAGGCTAGCATTAAAGTGCCGTAGCCACATATTCAAATATTTCACTTCAAGCTCCCTAGATCTGAGTCCCAGAAAGGTGTTCAGGTTTCCAAGGCTCCAGGATGAGGATGTGTTAGCCATTAGCAACACACAAACACAGCTAACCTGTCATTTCCAGCTCAAGCATCCTTCAGCAGTACCTGCACTCACTCTCACTGAGTTAAACGAAAATTTTGGATGATATGAGCATGGCAGTTTTCCCCCATCACCTGTGAAGCTGGCAGCTCTTAACACTGGTAATTGCCTATATCCTGCAAGTCAGAAAATGCACATGATGGCACAGCACGTGGAAATGTGTGCAGAAGTGTGCAAGTGCCAGTCTGGAAACATAATGTATTTGGTTGGTTTATTCCCCATATACTTATCACTTGCTATCTCCGTGTATCATTCACAGAGCATTTTTCACTTCTTTGTCTTGATCCTCAACACACGAATCTCCTTTATTCAAAGGTCCAAGTTAACTTAAAAATTTCACATTTGCAGCAGCTATTTCCCTGTGTATAGTCCTGTTCTCTGCAATGAATCTGTGGTATTAATTACTGGGAATTACAGCTCTTGAATTCATGGGATAATTGATAATACCTGCATGCAGAAAATCCCCATCATGATGTTTTAAAGATTCAGTTAATTAGTCCTGCGTCTGGGAGAACAAGCATTAACCATTTGCCTTAGAAGTCCTCCTTCAGGCTTTTTCAGAAAGCTCTGTTATTTAGCTTTTAGGGGTGATTAGTACAGAGAAAGCCAAGGGAGAAAGGCTGTGTGTGAGATGTTGTCACAAGGGAATAAGGAGCCCTTTGTCCTGTCACGATCTATCCTAACAAAACATTCAAATAGGATTTAATCACTGCAGTGCTCTGCTCACATTGCTCTTAGGGTTAGATACCCCCATAAATCATGCATAGCTTGGAGACTTGGGTGCCTTAAAGTTGTTCACAGCTGATTCTCCACTGCACATAGCAGGCTGAGGATTGAGATCACTTACCGCTTTCCATGAGTTTTTTGGTGCAGCCACCCTGGCTCCTGTCTTTTGTTCTTGAAACCTAGCAAGCCAGGTCAAGAAAATAGGTCAAAGGTCCTTGCCTTATAAGTTCTGTTTTGGGTGAAGTATGCTGGCAGCTAAAAGCAAATAACTTTGTAACTGATCTTATAGCTCATGTGTGGTTACATACTAGTAGGAGGGAAAGAAATTGTCATCACCTTTTAATGTTACATCAAAATCAATTTTCTTTCAGATTTTTTTTTTTTGTTTGCAATAGATATTCTACCTAAAGATGGGTCTAATCAATTTTTTAAACAAGCGAGACTACTTCAAGTATACTGATACCCAGTGTTTAGTTTTGAGCTTTTAATTATACAGTTATCCATCATGAAATTCCCATCATTACACTAATGTGCTTCAGCCATTGCCTGGCAAGTAAGTCTAAGGAAATGAGAGGGTACATTGTAGTTTTGTTTCTTCTGTGATAGTCACAGAGGTTGTTTGGGGTGGAATATACGACATAAACAACAGCCCAAGGAACAGCATTGAAATTATTAATTTTTTTCCAGATTCACAATTGAATAGCCATGATACAACACAATGAGCAGAACAGTAACTGCTCACAGCTGCACTTGAGCTGGTCTTTTCAAAGCGAAATGCTCAATACTGAATTCTTGAGACACCTTACCGGCTAGCTGTGGAAAAGTGACAATGACTCAGCACGCACAGAAGTCAGTGCCCTCGAGTGTAAATTGTGAAGATTTGCCCCAAACCTGCAAGTTATTTCACAGGGGCCACAAAATTCAGCCTGAGCTTGCTCCTGCTTTTCAGAATGCATTTCTGTACACAGTTCTGGTAGAGACCTCCTTTTCCTCTTCAGAGATTTGTTAGTCAATAAAAACACAACAAAAAGTGAAGAAAATAATTAAAAAAAAATCACTGGTAAGACTCAACTGTTTCAAGTATTCATCTCTGTTACAAAAGGTTTTGTAACTAGACATCTAAAAAGTAAAAAAATATGTTTCAAATTGTCTGAAATATACAGGTCAATATAGAAATAGTACTATTTAAATTAGAAGAAAGATTCATTTCCTACTGACGTCATGGGCAATTTTTCTACATATGAGACATGCAGCATTATGTCCTAGGAAAATAATTACTTCAATTGATTTCTTAACCAAGTTGTTGTGGCATATTGCTCTGCATGTTATGGAAATAGAACTATGGTCCAGCTCTCCCAGACGGTAACATTCCCCAGCATAGGCTTTTATCATTGGACATTTCTTCACATACTTATATGCAGAACTACTGCAGCCAAAAGGATTTCTTCCGATAATCCTAACTGGCAACGTTTGATTTGCAACTGCAAATGCAGCAATTATTTATGCAAAGTGGCTAAGCACTCAAAAATGATTAGAGAAACCAGATACAATATTGTTGCAGCACACTAATCAAACCAAAATATTCTTAAATCATAATTTATGTATGTAGTCTGAAAAACAATAATATAGTCAAATTGTCTCACTTGTCCTTCCCCCAGGAACATCAGTAAAACTAGAGCAATGTAGTTTAACTGAAGAGCTGTCCTACATACCACATAGATAAAAACAATCCCAAATGTAATTGAAATCATTTTTGAGCTAGCACCATTCATTTTCCTGTTAGGGTGAACTCTTCATGAGCCTTCCTTCATTTACAGCATCCTGAGACTTGTTTAGCACCATTGACTTCAATGGTGTAACTCTTGATTTATGATGGTTTGTGGTTCGACCCCAGTCAGCAACTAAGCCCCACACAGCTGCTTGCTCACTCCACCCTGGCGGGATTGGGGAGAGAATCAGAAAAGTAAAAGTGAGAAAACTTGTAGGTTGAGATAAAGATGGTTTAACAGGTAAAGTAAAAGCTGCATGCACAAGCAAAGCAAAACAAGGAATTAATTCACCACTTCCCATTGGCAGGGAGGTGTTCAGCCATCTCCAGGAGAGCAGGGCTCCATCATGCGTTATGTTGGGAAGACAAATGTCATCACTCCGAATATCCTCCCTTCCTCCTTCTTCCCCCAGTTTCCTATGCTGAACATATGGTCTGGAATAACCCTTTGGTCAGCTGGGGTCAGCTGTCCCAGCTGTGTTCCTTCCAACTCCTTGTGCAGCCCCAGCCTGCTCACTGGTGGGGTGAGGAGCAGAAAAGGCCTTGACTCTGCAAGCAGCAGCGATAACAAATACATCTTTGTATGACCAACACTGTTTCCAGCATAAATCCAAAACATAGACCCATACTCAGCTACTATGAAGAAAATTAAAACGAGCACATACGTAAATGTAGTGGGTCTGGCTGAGCTGGTTTACCACATAGCAGCGGTGTTTTGTGCTGGGAGCTAGAAGGGTGTTGATAACACACCTGTGTTGTGACTGCACAGCACCAAGGCTCTTCCCAACATTCACCCCCGCCAGTGGGACGGGGTGGGCAAGATCTTGGGAGGGGACACAACCAGGACAGATAACCAGAACTGACCAAAGGGATATTCCATACCACATGATGTCAGCTCAGCTATAAAGCTAGGGAGGAGGAGGAGGTAGGGGGCCAT
>JAVSBS010000491.1:0-24400 GCA_033124195.1 Coracias cyanogaster | reverse complement strand
TATCTCAAACATACCACACAACTCATGGACAACATCTGCTGCCCTTCCAGTGTGAAATGGTTGCTCATCACCCCAAAGAACCACTTTAAAATAGTAAAATCAGACTCAATGTCTTCCCATTGAAAATCAGTGAAGCAAGAAAGTTGTAAATCCTATGCAAAATAACTAAAAATATCAGAAGCAGCAGAGTTTGCTGTATCTGCTAAGCTGTAAGAAGCAGCTACACTAAGGGAGGTCTAGCTCAATTTCTCAAGCCACCCTTTTCATTGTCAGACTTCACAGAGAGAAATGTGTGTGACAATTTCACCTTGTTTGATTATAACATTTGCATTATAACTTGTTTGGGGTTAAAAAAGTATTAAGAACTTAATATTTCACATTGGTTTTGGTCTGTGAATTTTTGAATCATCTAGAGAATATGAGCTCCTTGATGAAAAGTACTATTTTGTGTTATGAACCAGAAAATAATGGCCTATCAGACTATAGAAAGTGGTCTAAAGCATCTATCTTTAATCTTCTTGTGTAAGTGTTCTAGACACTGTAATTTCCAATAACAATAATGGAATAAATACCTCATTAACCCCTTTAAAGCTTCCAACACCATGACAATATCTAAATGAACTGTCAGTGGAACAGGCATTGTTCAGTAAGACAGCAGACCAGAAAGTTAATATTGAGCTATATCCAAATGAAGTAGCTATAATGTATTCTCATCCTCAACAACCTGATGGCTTATATATTGTCACAAAATGCAGAAGGAAATTTTTCAAGGAAGAGTCTTCTAAGTTCATAAATCACCTCACATTTCAAATCAACTTTGAAAGAAGAGATAACACAGCACTTACTAAATTTTGGAAGGGAATGTTTGCTTAGAATTTAACTCACAGAAGAGCCACGGATTGAACTTCATATTTACACATTTCTGATCCATAAACCTATTGATATTACACTATTCTCATCATAAATTAGTGTTCTGACAGACTAATACCCATTGCTGAGTTGAATGTCATAGATATTTATTGAATAGGAAGTAAAAGTGTAATATCTAGTATGAGCAGAATATTCACATAGCAGTAAAAAGTATAGATTTGGCTTCAGGGAACAATTCACAGAGCCAGAATGCATCAGAAAGGAAAATAGGGAACTTGTGGAAAAAAAAATAAGATTTTAATTATTAAGTATACGCTTGTGGTAGAAGTGTCTAGATCAAAATCAAAGCCTGTGGGTGAAAAATTTAGGACTATATTATACAGAAGACTGGACATTCTATTGACTTGAACACCATGGTAATAGCCACCAAGGTAAAGGCACCACAAAAGAGAAATAGAGAACAAGGAAAATAAGGCAAAGAGAAAAAGTTCTGCTTTGCATGCAGGTGGGGAGAACATAATAGCAATGATGAATTCTAGCTCTGAGAAGCATTTTTCCCTGTAAAAGGGTGCTGGAGAGATTTCCTTGAAGGAAATATCTAATAATTCTAAAGAAAATTTTCAAGACTACCTAAAAGAGTTAAGACACCTAATTCTCAATAAGATGTGTGTGTTTTAGATACTACAAGGCTTTGCAAATTCTGTCTTAAATGAAATCAAATCAATTTTTTAAACGGTAGCTACAGGTACATTATAATGTTGCACAATCTATGGAACACTGAATTTCCAAAGCACTTTAGGTGCCCATCTGAAGTAAAAAACTTAAAAAATACGGATGTCTAACTTGAAACATCTTAACAGAGGATGGATTTTAGGAGCACAGGGACCTGGACTAAAAAGCAGGCTTTCTAGGTGAAGCTGAAAATTAGTTGGAAAAAGAAATCAACACTTCCAGGTCAGGATTCTGATATGAAAACTTAGAACTTAGAGAAACAAACAGGACAGTGAAATACTGCAATAAAATCGTAAGGACCATTTAACTAATCCTCCTGAGACCAAGAGCTCACTTGAATCCTGAAGTACAAGTATGAGCCCTTTCCATTCAAACCCAGGAACGATTTTTTTTTTTTTTCTCTTGAAGCAAAACCGACTTCTCAGGGTCCCTGTTGATGAGATGTCTTGGAAAGATCTGTGGCTGTTAATTACTAACTGCGACACCATAAAAGTGATGTGGAATTGCACCTCCCCACCTCCTGCACCTTGCACAAGATAGCCAGATGTGCAGTGCAAACTGTTCAACTCATCTTTCAAAACACTGAGTGTGAGAGACATTAACTTCCAATGTTTCACCATAAGCTCTAAGGCAAATGATCACTCACCGGGACTTATGTTTTGATTGAAACACAACAGCACACAAAGTTGTATTTCATTGTTCCCATGGATCAGATTTTCCTGGTGCTCATCACATCCTAATGCAACGCTGTTACCTTCAGGGAAACAAGGAAGATGTTCAGCCTGTAGAAATCAGTTTATGTCAATCAAATCTTGAAACAGATTTTAACTTCAGAATACATATTTGAAATCATGGATTTTTAGAACCATTGTACAGGTGATATGCCACTGTCTACAATATAGCCGGCTATGAAACACTCTCTTGAGATAGCAGCTAAATGGAGATCCCAGAGTATGAGTTTAAGTTATAGACTTCAAAATCTATTACATTGTTAACCAAAAAAAAACCAAGCACTACTCCCCCTTGATGCCTTGATCTCAACCAGCAAGAAAATCTCTCTTTGCTTTGATCTTGACCAGCAAGTAGATCTCTCTTTGTAGCACCTCTATTTTTAACGTCTTAGAGACTGTGAAGTAACCGTTACAGTGCCTGTGTGTGAGAAACAAAATTTTTACTGAAGGGTGAATTAAAAACATAGTTATGAAGAGATTCAGTCCAGAGCTGTTTGTTTTCTGCTAGATACTTCTGTTGTCAAAGTTTACAAATTGCTTTGAGAAGCTGCTTACAGCTCAGTTGTGCAGGCATTGAATTGAACAGCACGGCAACGGGCTTCTATGCTTTTTTCTGATTTTCAGTGGCCAGGTACTCTTGCTCAGTCCATTGCTGGGTATGATAAAAATGGTTTGTTAGACAGTCAGAAATCAGATCACCTCCAACCCAGACATAATAAAAAGCAGCGCATGATGCAGAGCAGCTTTAGAAGCAACAGAATGGAAGATACAAAAGCTGCTTTCCTTCCATCACCTCCCTGAAGCTAGGGGGATCTCTGGCTTTGATGGAGTCAGAGCCATCTTTGGACATTCTCTGGCTTTCCTCAGGCAGTAAACTCATTGAATCACCTCAGAATGAGATGATTTACTTACTAAAGTAAATAATCTTTACTTACTAAAGAATAATTTACTTGCTAAAATGGACCAAGTTGTGCCCAAAGTTGTGCCTGGTGTTTTCATTAAAATGAAAACAGCACCAGGGTTGTGGCCAGCTCTCTTGTGCAGATTCATCTACCGTTGGATCTCTCCTGGAGCACCACCAACCAAAGTGGGGCCAGGAACAGAACAAGGTCCTGGCCTTTTCTCTGTCCTCCAAACATTGAGACAGTCTGATTGCCCCAGCACTCTTCAGAGCTGCTGGTGTTCATCATGATGAACCAGGGGAGTTCAGATACTCACTGTCTCCAGTAGGGACTAACCTGGGTATAAGACTTCACACTGACTTTGGGACAGAGTTAATTTCCACCACGCTTCCCAAAATATCAAAACTGTCATTAAGTGGTTTTAGTTCCTTTGACAGAAATTTTTGATTGCATCTTTCTCCCCATCCCTCCTGGCTCCATTGAGAATCATTAGCATGCAGATCCACTTGCACATATGCTACGACAAATCTCACCTGCAGACATGTCTGCCAGCCCCACTGCCAGCACAACAGTGAATAAAGCATGTATAGATACCTAGGAGCATAGACAGTCCTTGCTAGGTCTGTTTTCTCTTCTGTAAGGCTGTATTGAGACTCAGGGAAATAATGTTTAACCAAAGATTGCCCTGATCCTGCAACCAGAACTTCAAACTGTCCTCTGTGACCCACAACCTGATGTGGCATACAGGTCTGGGCCAGAGGATCTGTTTTCAGTGTTTGAACCACACTCTCTGGTATTAGATGAGGCTTCCAGGCTTCATTATTTGTATTAGATACACTTTTTGCCCAAATTCTGTGACCTGGTCAATAAGCAATTAGTATTTTATGACAAAGTGCAAGTGGCAGTGTTAATAGCAGTTTGTAGCTACATGCACACATGAGAGCCAAGAATAATTTTTATTACTCCAGTAGAAGTGCATGTAACAAACAGAAGTCAATTTTTATGACCATAATGACTGTATCCTCTCAATGCCTGTAGAAAATAGCTTTACGCAAATCAGTTAATTAGTAAAGTGCACTTGCTCACAAACTGTTCAGCTGTTCCATCCAATACTTGGAGAATCTTTCTGAAGAGAAATTTAATACATTTAAAAAAAAAAATTAGTAGGCACTCAAAATCTAAAATGTAAATTTCTAGTCTAAAGTACACTTTAAAATAGTGTTTCACAATTTTGTAAGTCAAAAGTTCTAAAATTTAGACCATCAGACTTCTATAAAACATACTTTTAAACTTGAAGATGATAAAAAAAGCATTTGGTTACTGCAGTGACACCAAGTACTTTCACTGAAAATTTCAAACCCTCTGGATTTTAGTGTTAACATTTATATTACCTCCATCTTGCCCTTTCAGAATTGCATTCAAAACAAACGAGCTAACACTTCTTAGAGCAATGTTATCATATTCTGCTCTTTATTATTTCTCTTGCTAAATGTTTTCTTTCCCAAGACTCTCAAACTGATTTAATACTCTTCCTACTTAGCCTCTACCTTATGCACAGAAGTACAAGTCTTTTGCATCAATTTAAAGCCAAAGTGATGAATGGAATTTAATGATCTTTTTTGTACAGTTCTGTATAACACTAAACAATGGCCAATGCATTCATTCATGATCAGTTTTTTGCCTTGTTTTTAATTAGCTTCCTATCTGGAGGGGCGGTGTGAAAAATTGCGCCCTGGGCCTTACTACATCTTTCTTTTATAAAATGTATGTACAACAAATAAAAAGCACATTTTAACCTACCTGCTACCTATTACGTTAAATGTCATTACTACTAAAGACTGGCAGCTCAGCTAATAAACGCCCTCATTATTTTATTCCAGCTCTACTTTGGGTATAGTCAATCAAATAACACTTGATTTATGTCAGATGTTAACAAAATACAGTATAAATAGAGCCATTGAGTACAATTCAGTGATTCTGTGTTTATTCAGCTCTAAGCTATGAAGCTAAAGTGGATACCATTTATAACCAAGACATGCATTCTTCATGGCCATAAGAGTTAGCAGGCCATAGCTAGAGCACTTTTAAGGCTCAGGGAATATAAAGTGTTCCTATGAGTGGATTCAATTTTTTTTAAGTATACAAATTAATAACTTATATAAAGATAGAAAACACTACCATGACTATATATCATTTCTTTCTTTTGATTGGGAAAGTTGTCTGATGGATTTAAAATAACCTAATTCGCAGTGTAGGCCTCATTATTAATGGTAAGTGATTTTAGTACTTTCCAAAGGTGACTTTCTACAAGGAATGGCTTTTAGGAGTGTGTCTACATTACACTTTCAGCCACACAGGTTATTGCGAGGTTTTTTTGCTTTTTGTCTTGATGATTTTGTACATCTGGGCTATTGACCTGGGAAAGCCCAGTTTGGTTGTGGAAAATTACAGAAACCCAATAGTGTTCACTGAATGATGGAAGAGCCATGAGAAATATTTGCTGCATGTCAGCTGGAAGCCCTTCCCAGAGAGTTCAGCACACCAATTCCTCTCCTCACTGCTCTCCACTTTCTACAATTGTTTCTACTCAGCAGCTATAAGCTGACAAATATGATACAGGAAAGACTGAGGCAGACAAGACTGCAGTTCTCAATACAACCCCATTTTTTCCTAGAAAGGGAGATAGTTTAAATCCAGATTTTCAGGTTTATTATGGATGCCTTGAAGTGCAAAGGATAAGAACATTTTTGTTAGATATGCTCCATATTGTGCCTTTGAGTTTATCTGGAATTGTAGTTCATTAGCAAAGAGGAAGTAGGAGTAGTTTGATGATAAATGTCTTTTAAAGTATTTCTGGTGAAAATGCTATTGTGTCATGCACAGAAGGTACCAAACTCAAATATCTCCTGTGTTTGAAAATGTTTTCCCAGAATTATCATGCAAAAATCAGCAAACAACAGCAGACTTTGTCAGTGGTTCTCCCCACTGTTTCAGATGCTGATAGCATCTAAAACCCATGATGATTGGATTGAGGTGCTTTCCATAAGTTTCTGACAGCATGAGGACATTGTGAGATAGACAGAACCGGATAGGTTTGCGAGCTGATTGCCTGTGTATCCTTACTGCATGGTCTAGAGAGCAAATCATTCGTGATGCACTTCTTGCAGGGAATTGTATGGGTGAATGTTATTCGTTCATTGCCTCCTTCCATGTTAACTCATATCTTTTCCTTTTGCTTAGGGTCACAGCCACCAAGGCTATGTGGATTGAAGCACATCTGGCATTTTGAAATCGCTCTATATTTGCCCTACATTATTATGAAGAATATCTTTTAAACACACGTTGCCTAAGTTGACAGTCAAAACTGACAATTTTCCTGTCAATCTTCCAAACAAGCTATAATAACAGCATTAAAGTTTTCACTGGGACATTTAAAATACCCAACAACTTTACAATCAACAAATCGAGACTCATCAAGTGAAAAACACAGCCGAAACCTGGGCATGATTTGTCAAAGCAGTGCTGTAACAGAATAAGGTGTGGGAAAACAAGTTCTCTCCCTTACACTTTACTGGGAGGGTGAAATGCTTCAGTATGATAAAGCACCAGAGTCTGGTGTTTCCAGAAGAGCTCAAACTTGTAATGCGCTGGCAGAGAGAAAACAAAAAGGTAAAAAAAAGTTGACTACGCAGGTTCCAGCCTGTGGCTGGTAATCCATGTGGGATACAAATGTTACAGATTAACAACCTTTCATTTGAAAGTATCAACCAGCAGAGGGAAGGATGGACTTTTCCAGCTTATCTGGAGCAAAGACAACGAGTTCTTCCACTCAAGAACCACTGGGAATAAGCAGGTGCAAGAGGTATGGGCTAGAAATTAAGATCATGAGGAGGAAGATGGAGCTTTTATTTTTATTTCTTTATTTCACCAAGGGCAGACTTGTTAAAATAATGGCAACACAGCATTGAAATGATCCTAGGTCTCTGTCAGACAAATCATGGCTCAACGTATTTTCTCTCAGTTACATCAGAAAGTATGAACTTGCACCCTTGGTCCCAGCTCATTTAATGGCACACTGACAGGGCAAGAATAATTCACAGGTTGAGCTAATCAAAGGTGAAAAGGGAGAATCAGTAAATGTCGTATCCTTTTGCCACTTTCATCAATCCGACTAACTGAATTTGAGCTAAAGCTTGGCAAATTTTCTGCAAAGGGAAATTAATATGTAACACATCTGAGGCCTAGTGCTGGCCAGCAAAATTGGAAAGCTGGCATTATATCAGAGGGCTATTATTGAGGGAGAGAATGGCCAAAGCTGAGATAATCAGAAAGAAGCTCCTGCATGTCTCTCTCCTCCAATAGCACTGTGACCCTACCAGCCCTGCACCTGAGAAGAAATCCTCTACTTTTCAATTTTTCCCCATCAGGAATGTATTCTATTCCCCATTTCTGTTGCCCACACATGACTGAATCAATTCAATTACCTTGGAAAAGTTGATACATATTCAAGCCATGAAGACGCTCAGGATAGAAAGAGAGGAAAAGAGACAAAGAAATCCGTATTTACCCAATAATAAGTTTCATTTGGAGAAGGTTTGAAAACAATTCTCCCTCGCATTTGTCCCTGTCAGATCACATTATTCACAAATGAAGTTTACAAAATATCAATTCAATTTCAATAAGGGAGCCTGAATCCCAACACACGAGGGCTGAATTTACGAAATCATAACACTTGAGGGGACCCTGGTGGCTTCCAAATATTTTCCAGTCAGAGGTAATCAAAAGCAGACCGCTGAATACTAATACATTCAATTTCACCCCTTTTGTTCGCATCTGTTCCCTTATAATACTATTTTCTACACTTCCAAATCATTGGTGATGGCAGTTTTCAGAAAAAAAGTGCATGGGGGGAATCATATATCTCAAACATTTTTGTGAAAACACTCTCAAATACATCCAATTAACTAATTTACTGATGAGTTAACCAGTGTATCATGGACAAGAAAAAAACAATGGTTTCCCCAGTGCCACCTCAGATTGCCTTTAAACCACATTCTTGACACAGAGTATGGCCCAGAACTAGCTACTGCCATTAAAATTTGCCAAGGAGAAAACAGATGGGCTTCCTCATGTGTCTGTCTTCAGCTGCTGCCCCAGTAAGGAGAAACAGAAGACCAGCAAAGTAACACGTCCAGAAAAGTATCCAATGCTTTCAGCTCCTGGTCTCCTATGCTCTGTCAAAATCTTATGCTTTCTTGAACAGGCACTAAATAGGCTCTTAGTGATAATATAACACAGGTTCCTCAGAACAAATTACATTTTCATAGTGTCTGCTGGATCAAAGTTTCCTCTAATGTTTTGTGCAACAGCCTCCACCACACTTAAGCGAAGTATGTCAGTAATCCAAAATGTTCCATAGACATGGGAAAATACAGTATTTCATTATCTGCCCCACTACTAATAAATGTTGATGTAACATGTGACTTAAAATTTTAATAAATCAACAAATTCTAGTAAAAATGCAGAGCACACCGCTCTATCCTTCACTGACAGGTAGTCAGCAAGCTGCAGAAAATAAGCAATTTTCTAATGAACTTCACAGAAGTTCAGGAAAGAAGTGATTTCTAGATCATCTAATTTCTCTTGGGTTTCTCTGGAAATTAAGACTCATCCAGGTATCCCATAACTAGCCCAATACAATGTTAGATTCTTTTGTTTCTATTCCTCAAAACCAAGAATGCATATAACAGGCAGAAATCCAGACAAGAGTCCAAAAATCACACAAGGTTAATTTGATGTCTCCAGTGGCCAAATCATCCCCAGTGTTGCAAAGACAGACCACAGATCTTCAGGCATTCCTTCCCATTAGATCTGCAAGGAAATTTCTCAGCTAAAGTGACTCCAGCCAAACACCTGACATAATCATCGGTGCCACCTCAGCGTGCTGATCCATTAGCTTTGTGTCATGTCTCCTCAGCAGTCAGTCTCTGGTGTTTTAGAAGACAGAGAAACAATACAACAATACCACTGTGGAAGCTAAGCTGTGCATCAAGTAAATTCATCAATGAGGTCACAGCTGACTAAGAGTGAAGTTGATAAACAGGTATGATCTCACTAGGGAACTGCAAGAGTTATGATCTAGTCCAGGGTCCATCAGGACAGAGGCCAGAAGGGACCACTGTAATTGTATGACCTATCTTGATGTTCTACATGCACACAGGCCAAAGGACTAAAAAGCCAGATGTAAGCAACTGTCTAACCTCCAGATGCAACAGCAATGCTGATCCTACACTGGTTGATCCTGCATTTAATTCTTCACAGCTAGGATACCACATACTGAATTTCTCTATCCTCAGTTCCCAGTCACTAGACTTCACCAAGCCCTGCTCAGCAAGGCTGGAGACTCCCTACTATCAACAGTCCTCTAATATATTCTTCTGGGACACCAATAAACACAAAGTCTATAGTGTTTAAAGAAAAAGTCACAAACATATCAGTTGACACTATCTGTCAGTTCATCTCTTCTACAGGATAAATCCACTGAAACTTGTTCCTGTCAAAGTAATCTTCTTATTGTGTTTTGGACAACATCAGATCTCCCTAAGCCCCCTTTAGCAACATCAAAGAGTCTCTGCCCTCAAACACATTCGCCTGTTGTATCCCTCTATGACTGTTTCATCTGTAGCAGACTTGAACTGAAGCTGCAGGTATGCAGTGCCAATAAAAATAATGCTACAAAATCTACACTCTATTTTCTGAATTTGAATAGGGCCATGGCTACCTATTGGTGTATGGTTGAATCTGAAGATGAAGATAGCTGTGGGATTCACTGATGCACTCAATAGAAAAAATAATTCTGCTGCATTCGTGGGATACAAACAAACCTGCCATGATTGCATAAAACAAGTACTGATGTATTATTCTCACCTGTAAGGTTTCCCTGAAACCAGAGTCAGGATTTCATATTTGAGAAGCAGAAAGATGCCTGAGGGATGCCACCAGCCAAAGTTGCTTCCAGAGGGTAGTCAATCCTGTGTCAATGTGGAAAAGTGATTCTGAAAAGAAGACAAAAGCAGTAAGATTGGCCCAGAGCAAGAAGAGCAGAAGTTCCTGAAGTTCTAAAGTTCCTCCAAAATGTTACTGTCTCTTCAGGATAAAGGTCTTTTTTTTTTAATTTTACCTTCTCGCAGAGAATAAAATATAAATGAAGGTACATAATGGTATATGTCCATATGCATGGTTATCTACATCTGTGTGTACATGTGAGAATATAGCAATTGATAAGCGCAATAAATTACTCGAAATTACCCATCACTGGAGGTGTTCAAGGCCAGGTTGGACGTGGTTTTGAGCAACCTGGTCTAGATGGAGGTGTCCCCGCCCATGGCAGGGGGGTTGGAACTAGGTGATCTTTAAGGTCCCTTCCAACCCAAACCATTCTGTGATTCTATGAAAAGACTTGAAACCAAGTTTCATTTACAACTATGGCATGCCACTGAAAAATACGGTGCAAATTGCTTAGCATGAAATTTTACTTTTAAGCTTATTCCACCACAAAAATCTTCACAGACTTCTTTCCCAGTTTGCCTTTTTCTGGCTCTACATGGAAAGATATTCAGTGTATTAGCCCCGTGCTGTTACAAAAATGGTTTTATACTTTGTGAAATTATGGTAGGACAAAACTAAATAGCTCAGCTTAATTTAACATTTACGTGTTACTGTGAACTATCAAACCAACACTTGCAAAAAAATACATTAAAATTGGGGTTAATCTAACAATTTACAAACCATACCATTTTAAAAACATAGCAATTGTTGTTGTTAGCTCTATCAAGACCACATGCTGTGCAGACACCTATTAAGGAACCCAAGCTTTTCTTAATGTATTAGAAGAGTGAAAACATGTAATTGGAAAAGAAAGTGAAAACTCCCTACAAAAGGATTTGGCATGGACATATCCTTCAATGGATTATTGTTATCAGTTTCACCACATAAACTAACAACAGTGTTCAAGTCTACATTTTTTCTAGTATATTAGAAGAAAATAAGCATTTAATGGTATTTTGAGAACATTTAAACCTCATCATTATGTTCTAAAATTGATCTTGGTGTTTCTGCTTCATGCAACAAGCTGCTACACAGATTTTGTGAAACGCTAAAGCTAGTTCCTCTGGGAAGGCATAAAAGACACAGTACAAATTGTGGGTCATTTTGCTGTCCTGGTTCAGCACATGTTCCCCAGCAGAGGAGCAATGAAATGAGACAGATAAGTTGAGGTTGGGACCGTTTCATACCCGTCATCCCTAGGAGCAATGGGCTGAAGTGTCAGCTTTAAAACGAAACTCTGGGAGATATAGAGACAAGATAACATTGGGGTTTAATTTTTTTTTTCCAGTGGCTGTTCTTTTGTCAAATAATATGACATAGTCCCTTTCCCAAATTCACAAATGTCGGAACGCACAAGAAAATTACTTACCATCCTTCATATGCTGTGTATTATTTGTGGCTGGTGACAGAGTAACTGATTCAGATACCTAGTCTACCTACTGACCAACACTATAGACATCTGACATTTAAGCATCTAATACAGACAAATCTAGAATTTTGCTCTATTGCTAGGAGAAGGGAAAGCACTTTAAGGGCTGTACCTTCCATCCTAAGACAAGATTTCTCAAGCAGGTGATTAGATTTTTGTGTCAGATTGGTAAATGTCTTCCTCCACAGATTCTTCCCCTTGACACAACTGCTCCAAGCTGTTAGGAAAACTACAACAGTGTCCTTTGTTGACAAACTTGTACTCATTTAGTTTGAGCCATGATGATCTGTCTAAATTGCCTTTCCTGGCTCTTTGCAGATTTCATGTTTGAACTTTTGGGAACGGCATATTTCACAGGGTTAAACACAAGAGCATGAATCACTCAGGTTCACTTTACAGTGTTTTGAGAATGACTGTCTCTGTAGACACAGTTTATATCTTCAATTTCTAATCAAACCTCTCACCTGGGAAGTCTCACTAAGATGTTGACTTTTCATTTTGATTATTTCATCCAGCTTTCACAGCAATACTCCCTATAGTATGTAACTGAGATTTTAACACAAATAAATCTGTGATGTGGTAACAAAGCCAATCCAAAAAATTGCAAACCGTCAGTCTTCCAGGAAAAGGCAGTCCTTCTGTACCAGATGCTTGCCTGCAGTGTGGAAGGAATAATTCATTTCAGAAGCCACAACCAAAGTTGGTCTCACACTTAGAGCAGTAGGTGGTCTGCAGTGACCACCTAAGAAAGTTGAATTCCATTATTCTGGACCATAGTCTTAAACCTATTTCTCATAACTGGGGATAAACTCTAAAAGATACTCTATACTCTCAGTTCTATTTTAAGAAAGATAAAAAAAATTGACTAATTTATTTTAACTAATGAAAAGTCAATATACAGCAATACATTCTTTCAAATCTCCTGACTGATTCATTCAAGTTCCTCAGGTTTGACAAAGAAAAAACACCCATAACATCAGCTTTAATTTTGCTGACCATTTCACTTTCAAATATGCAGTGCTGGAATGCTTGAGCTGCTGATACTGCAAGTGGGTTTTTAGAATTTAAAAATATCTGCCTCCATTGTAAATCAAGAAAAAGCCTAAAACCCCAAACATTTTTATCTGCTTTGAGGATTTAAGTACTTATTTTTACAAAGTCTAAATTCAGAAATATAAATGAAACCTTGATTTGTGATCAAAACAAACCTTAAAGCTAACAGTTTGAAGCTCAGGGAAAGAAGTTACTTTGCCTGGATTTATCGTAAACATTATATTATCTTTTCTTTCTCTAAGTTTTCCCAATTTTTGACTCAGAGACTTTTTCACCAGCTGCATAGCTATGCCCAGTCTGCAAAGAATCAATGAAGTTAAATAAGAAAAAGATTATGAATTATTTATTCACCTCAATCTCTTTAACCAACCTGAGGTTTGGAATCAGTATTGAAATACAAGCAAACAAACAAGCCTACTGCACTGATAACCCTCAAGAAGGCAGAGCAGGTTCAAGTTCATTCTAGTAATCTTTTTCCCACTTTTGCCAATGTTAATTCTATGTATTAAAAACTATCCTGGTGCTACAGAGCAGCCCTTTATGATGCTATGCTGATTCTGCCTATTACAGTAGTCAAAAACCCCTATTCCTCAATGGTTTTCTACATAAGGAAACTAACCTGCAGTCTATTCACAGAGCAGGTAAACCTTTATGTATGTATTCTTCCGTCCAGAACGGTTTGAATGTGTTTTACTTTGGAACAACAGTAGATACATATCTAGAGGTTTGCATGTTAGGCAGTCTGAAGTTCAAGCAAGAGTTTTGTATAGTTCTAGAATTCATGTCTTTATCAGCTCAAAAACTTAAAGGATGAAGAATGAAGGCCATAAGATGTGTAGAAATATAGCAATCTTATGGAGAATAAATATAAGTCACTCTCCACACTTGTATAGTTTGTTGTCCTCTCTATCTGTATTTTACATCATATTTAATATTGGGCGAGGGTCTTATACACATAAAAACCAGCAACATACTGAAGCAAGTCCAGGCCCTGAAGACTATATCTGCCCCTACAGAGGCTGCAATTTCTTCATAAGTCTCCTCCTCCTCCTCCTCCTTCTCCTCCTCCTCCTCTTCTTCTTCTTCTCTGGTATAACCACAGGTAAAGCATTATAAAAACATTTCAGTGTAAACATATTCAAATTACTTATTGCATTCTGCACAGAAAGTCAGGAAGCCCCAGTGGATGACCCAGTGCTTAAATAGTCATTCTTTGCTGCCTTTTCTTTTATGTGCAAGTCTGTTGTACTTGCTCTGAATTTTTTATGCCCAAGGATAGTAACTGGCATGCTATTCCCTTGATATATTGATCTTAGGACCAAAGCATGCTGTAAAATAAGATGATCATAATGGGATTTAAAGTTATTACAGGCAAAGCTTTAGTAACTTATAGTAAGTTTCTGGCATTTTCATTTACCAGTGAAAAATCACATACCTACAGTAGATACACTGTTAAAAAAAAAACAAAAACAACAAACTGGAAAAGATCTTCAAGGCCTGGCATCTATACTTTGCTGTTAGTTTTACAAAATTATCATAAGTAAACTTTTATGGGTGGGGGGAAGAAATAACAAGACATTCTATTAATGGAATAGGAGTATTACGAAAGGTTTAATGTATTAAAAAATATAATAAATGTCACTAAAAATTAAAGGACCTTGTTCTTCTTTATACTATTGCCACTTTAAATGACACTAGCAATATAAGACAACCTACTCCCTCAGCCTACCTAGAAATAAATTAATAATAAATAAAACCCCTCTTGAACAACAGTCATTGTAAAAAGGTCTTTGTGTAAAAGAAAAATGCACCCAAAATAGCAAAGTCACCTGAAAACCCTCAAGCAACAATACTGGAACAATGACAGTGGTCAAAGATGAGCCTTTAGGGGAAAAAAGTGTTGGACCAACACACTGCATCTGTAAGCAGAAAGCGCTAGGAAAAGAGAGGGAGCCATTAATCACTGATTCAGCTCCTGGTTCTGGTTTTAATAGTTGTGCAGGGAATGAAAATGAAATCTTTGTGGAAGAATCTAAGAAAAATAGGAAAAAAACCCAGACAAAAAAATCAAGGAGGGATGTGGCTCCAGAGCCATTTTGTACTGTATTCTGTTCTTGTGAACATAAGACATTACAAAACAATTATAGCATAAAAGCTACAGCTGCACTTAAAGCAAAAGGTGAGAACTTCTCTGCCAAATTATATCACCTAGGCCAGATTGAAGTGTTCTTCACTGAAGTGGGTCCAGAGATACGAGAAATGAATCCAAAATGCTGAGATCCAAGGGACCTCAAGCAGGGGAAACAACAAGGGCTGAAGGCCAGAATCCACAAGAAAGCAGGATCGGGAATAGCCTACCCTATGGAAAACACCACGAATGTGTTGCATGTATTCGTGATAAACATTTCTTGAATATATTTACCAAGTACTGGTGGTGTGAACTCAGCATGGTAAAAGATGACTGACCACTAGCTCAGATCAAATAATTATTGCTGCAGCAGAAGGTGAGGCAGACTATCACCTAAAAAACAAGAAGAACTTTTTATTTTGTTTAATCCAGATACAAGTGAATGAGCCAGCATCTAACAAAAAAAGGACAAAATTAGCAGAGGAAGAAAAGCCATTGGCAATTAAAAAAAAGGAAGAACAAAGACTGCTAGTGCTGTTAAAAATCTGCCATTGAGGATAAGAACTTGCTTATGGAAAAAAAAGTATAACAAAGCAAAAGAAACAGAAGTTATTGTCTCAGCAATACTATTGTCTTGAGCAATTGAGAGCACCTTTGATGGAAAGAATGCTTATCTTAAGAGACAGAAAGGATTTATATGCCGGACCAGGAATTATCATCCTAAATCCATCAGAGGAAGGATCAGCTAGCAGTTTCTCCAGATCTCACAAAGCAGGTCAGGCGCCAACGAGACCAAAGAGGTTGCCCAACAAACACACAGCTAGCTCAGCAAGCTTAAATAGCTCTTTAAATGTATTCAAACCATTCTGAAGCATTGTGGAGTAGGGGTTTTTGACCACTGTAATAGGCAGAAATCAGCATAGCATCATGAAAGGCTGCTCTGAAGCACCAGCTCTTACAGACTAGCTCATCTCTATGACAACATGAAACAAACATAACAAATTGCTTGTGGTGGGACACATCTCCAAAGGAATCTGCAGGCCCACATGAACATGCAGGATATCCCAGAAAAACTGCTTACAAAGATGTTAAATTCTGGGCTATATAAGCACTGATTTTTCAATGTTACTACCATAAGGTCTTTGTTGGAAAAGACCATATGTTGAATTATATCTTAAGGAAGTTCCAGAATCACTGGAGCATTGTTTCAAGAAAGCTCATATTACACAATACCATTTAGTTAGGACTTAGACTCTGAAGTCAGACCTTTCTACAGCAGCAGAGTCTTGGAAAGTTACTGAATACAACGTTAACCCATCAGCACCTGCATGGACAGCCCCCACAAGGACCCTTCCTGTGGAGCAATGAAATAAATTGGGATCCAACCACACAGCTCTTTTTCTTCTGTACTTATCCTCTGTTTTGTAAGCCCATGGAAATGTACAAAACCTGAGAGAGCACTTACACCCAAGAAATTAAACAGTGAGGCTTCTGGAAGACACTCAAGGAAGTCTCCAGCACGCAGGGCAATGCTATTAAGTAAGATCTTGGTATTTCATGGAAATGTTCTTTTGAAGTTATGCAAGCACTCCTATGTCCTAGATATTGTTAAGTTTGCTTCAAACTTCAAAGCAGTTCTGGAAGTCCTAACATTGCTATCATAAAAAAGAGTTACTACTCTGTCACATATCCCAAGAGAAGCTTTAAGAGACTTGCTTGTGAATTTTGAGGGTTATGGTCTAGGTCAGCAGGCAAAAACCTGCATCATAACACGAACTCAACAGTTGCCTTGCCAGCAGTCTTAGCAGAGTGGTTGAGATGACAGAGATGAATTCTTCCTCTCATGCAAAAAGATAGAAACTGTATATCAGAGTTGACACACACACACAGAGGCATGATCCAATCCTGCAGTTTGCATTGTTTGAACTATTCCTATTTTCTGGCTAAATGGAACTTAGTGCCCAGAGCTATCAATATGATTTTCATTGGAATATGCCAACTGAATCCAAGCCAAGAAAAATCAGCCAGAAGCTTATAAGCCTGCAGTCATTCAGAAAACAAAGACAAAAGAAGGGAAAATCCAATAGGACTTGTAATGAAACAATGAAAAGAAGACAAAAAATAACTTAATAGTTCAGTTTTCTAACTATTTTTTTTAAAACCAGGTGTTTTAAACCAAGTGTTTCAAGAATATGTGGAATTGACTTGCTACATTTGTTGACAAATTTGAGATAATCCAATCTTGGGCTCATAATTGAGCCTTCTCTTGCAACTGAAGCTATTGAAAACAAAGATATGATGGTAACCAGAGGCCACATCCTTTTCCACTCCTCTTATCTTTTCAAGTGAGTAGGTGGCATTTTGGAAGCTTGCAATAATAACTGAGAGATAGGGAATATATTAATTTTGCACACTTACCATTTGAACCAATTGTTTATTAATTATGACTACTGTATCAATCCTGGATCAGTATCCCACATTCCCAATAAAAGTTTCTTCTCCATATTGAGAATAATGCTGAAGTTGCAGTCTGAGCCATACAACCTACCTACTTTCTCATACCACCAATGACTGACTGTTTTCTTGTTACAGGTTTTTAAGCAGAACTCCCCAACTTCCCCATGAACAGAAACACCGTGCTGAAACCCATGTGCTTCTAGGAACATTACTTGTTCCTATCTAGTACAAGTTGTCATTCCTGGGCATACTTCAGGGTAATTACTGTTTTGCAGCTTTCTTCTTCTGATTCGATACCTGCTTTGGATATATTCCTTCTAAATTAATGTCCCATTATGCATTTTTCAAGACTGTATTTCCTTTGCTAATTTCCTGTTATGTTTCTAATGGTTCCTGTAAGCATACCTATGTCCTTCCTCTTTTTCACAGCTCCTCACAACTGAGGTTACTTCTCTTTCTGGGTCATTAAAGGCAGTAATAGTACTGAAGAAAGTATTCCTGTCCAGGCAAGTGTCTTCATGTGTATTTAAGTGCTGTTGAAGCCAATAGCATGTAAACAGCTCACTTCAAGGTAAACATAAGTTTAAGGGCTTACTTAGCAAGGACCTCTATCATGGGCTGAGTGCTCACTGCACTACTGCCAGCAGCATTACATACATTCACTGTCATTCTCCTTTATGCTCCAACAGATATTTCTATATCCACGTCATTTATTCTAAGTCAGGTGGAATTACTTTTGTGGGTACAATTACATGACACTGGATCAAATGCATTACTGATCTCCAGCTACCTCATGATCATTGTAGTCCATTCACTCCATTTTTCTGCAGTGCCATGAATGCAGAATATCTTGTCCACCTCAGCAGGGCTACAGACACGAATAAATTTCAAGAAGAGCACGTACTTTTGGCCTGATATTCAGCCTGATATCCAACAGATTCTTCTGTTGAGGTTTGATATTACCAGATGGCAATTTCCACATTTATACTTTTACCTTTTTGTCTGCTTTTATGTTATACTGGCTTTTCTGCATTTGTCTGGTTCATGCAAAGCTTTCAAAGTTATTTTAAACAATCAATTTTTATCTAGCCTTAATAGCATAAAAATTGATAATACTCTAAATAGCAGTCATAATTTGCCATCTTGACTCCCTATAGAACAGCTCCATAATTCTGTACCATGCTATACTAACGTATTTGCATTCAGTAATTCTTGGCTTCTCTTTACCAAGTCTTTGAACATAGCCCTTTCCAATGTCTGCATCTTCAGTTCCATTTATTCTGTTTTTTGATTTTTAAAAAGAGTTCAGTATCTCAGCTATTTTCAGATGGGATAATCCAACACACTTCTCATTTGCATGTAAAGTGCAGTCAATGCGAATTGATCAAAACCAAATTAACAGCAATTGGTTCCAATATTTTCCCTGTTTACACATTAGCTTGCTACCTTTAACATATAGATGTATTGAATTCAGCTTAGCAACCTGAGCATGAGTGCTGTGGCCTTTAAATAGAAACTTATCTGTAATTAAAATCATGCACAAGTTTTAGTGGGAATCTGTTTACTGCCTAGAAAGAAAGTTGATTCAAAAAATGAATATAATTTAACTTAGTAGTTCATGCGTTTAGTTCTGAATTAAACCACATAAAACTATGGGGAGTTAGCTTTATTAAGCTTCAGATTATATGAAGGTTGTCTAATTCTAGGTGGGTTTTTGAAAAAAAATCAAAGGGTACTCTTCCTTCTCACATCTCACATTATTTTTTTAAGATGCAACTGCAAACTGATAATAAGTTAATACAGTTATAATCATTATGGGTATTTTTTGCAAAAGTAATATAATAAATATACGTTGAAACTACAAGCATGCAGTATAAATCACCTGGCACAGTGTTCAGATGACAAGCAATAAGGGGTTTAGAATAAAAACCGAAGCACATATACTGTGGTTGATATAAGGAAATGATTTATCCTACAGTGTATATTGAATTGCTTATTATAATTTAGAATGGTAATTGCTATGGCTTCACTATACTGTTTAATTGCTACAGTACACTGATATATATAATGCAAGACACTCCAGGAACTGCTGTCATTATATAACAGTATTTGTATAATCTAAACTGTAGTTTATTCTTATAGCAGATAATGCAGTATACACAGGAATCAAATTGTTTCATATCATATTGATTGCAATTAAGGACACAAATATGAATAAAAAGATAAGGCTTTTTTCAAGACATATATCACAGGACAGTCACAAAATTCAAGTTTAAGTCATTACTGTGCTAGTCTATCTAGGAAAATAATTACAGAAATGAAGTAACTGAGATTTTTGTAACACAAGGGTAAGACAGTTCTGGATTTTTTTGCAAAGATCTCCATATTCCAGGCCAGATCTTTCTCTAGCATCTGCAGTTAAATCAACCTAACCAGTCCAGAGAAACAAAGCACAGGATTTAAATCACTGGTACAAATTCATTGCCACAGCTGACAAGCACATACCCTTCCCAACACCTCCTGATGTTGCTGCCTGGATGGGAACTGGCTGAAGCTGTGTTCTATGCTGGAGGTCTCTGCACTGATGAAATGGCAGTGTGATCTTATGTGAAACAAACTTTGGTGATACCTTGGCTCTCTATGTGCTAATTCTTCATTCAGCTGTGCCTCCCACTCTGCAGGGACCAGATGGTGACCACTCTGAGAAATCAAGGCTCCTGTACCTGTCCCCAGACAGAGGTTCTACTGGTTAAATTTGTGCACCTAGAATGGAGTGCATCCCTCCACATGTTACCAAGCCAGGAGGCAGAAGCATATTACCACAGAAAGAATTCATCACTTGAAATTTTCCAATGCCAAAGATCAGTCCAGCAATTCCAGGCTGTTCCTAGGCCTACAGGGAGTGGAACTCATCTGAGAGAGCTTGAGCTAAACTGCAGTGAGCTGTGTAGATTACAATCAACCTTTTCATTTGCTTCTGAAATCAGGTGTGCCTATAGTGCAATATAAAGACTACAAGTATACTGTGCTGCAAGAAGGAGCATCACCATGTATTAAGGTTGCCATTTTCTTAATTCCTTTCTTCTTTGCCTTAAAAATACAAAGGAAAGCTTAGAAAGAACTTATATCTGGCCTTGCTCATGTGTTTTTTAGGGAATGAACATAGACACCAGCGATGTTAAAATGCTTGAAGAGATAGCATATTTTGATGATTTGTTTGTATTTTTGTGAGTGAAAGTAAGCAGTGTGATTTACTTTGGTTTGGGAGATTTGCGGTTTGTTATTCCCACAGATTGTGACTGACACAAATTAGCTGATATTTTGTCTTCAAATTCAGCAATTCATTATTTTCCATTTTAAAATAAGCTAGCATACCCAGTCGAGAATCAAAAAGAAAATCACATCACATGGCTCAGACAACCTCAGTAATGAATTGTCAAAGCAGGGGATAAGGCTTGGCAAAAATGTTTGGCAAATATTTCCAAACAACTACTAACAACTCACTGAATTTAAAAATCAGAGTTGATAACACAGGATTTAAATAGTTAGCTCAGCCCTACTGCTAAAAAAGAGACTGCAAAAAGTTGTTAGGACAACTCACTGTAAGAGCAGGTACTGCTTCACTTGGTGGACTTCTGTGGTTTCAAGAAGCAGTTGATGGCAGGGGACATTGATGTACAATAAATGTAGCATGCGATCACTCTGATTGTTTGTGATCATGACATTTTACAAACACTGCTTCTCTGTCATTTTCTAAAGTATAGCTCTAGAGGGTTGTGACAGGGGAAAAGGAAAAAAAAAGAAGAAAAAAACAAGGAGAAATGTCACCCCGTCTCCCTAGACAACCAGATTGAAAAATTGAAGAGAAACTGACTTGGATGAGATAGATTCATAGCAGTGACACCATACCAGCAAAATCAGAATTAGATTTTGAGATTATTGAAGTAATAAAACCACAGATTCTTTTCACAGGAGTTTACAATATACTATCTGTATACTATATTGAGTGCAGCAGTACCAGCTCGTGGTCAGAGCAAGAGTTTGCTAGATGTTTTTTTATTTGACTCCACTACTGACATACTATATGACCTTGAGGTTCAGACCCTACTTGTGAGATGGGGATAATAATCTTAACCTATTCTGCAGCTAAGTAGATGAAATCTCTGAGAGGTCTCTTTGAATGCCTGAAGCCAATAATTAATGCACTTCACACTTCATTCTTTTTCCTTATTTTTTAATGGGAATTAAATAAGTTTTAAACTTAAAAAAAAAAGTTTCACTGTGCTGACCACAACCCAGGCCCAGCCCATTGCACTTGCAGATGGGAGAAGAGAAATGAACCCAATTCAATCACCCTTTCAGCCCTACAGCCACAAAAGCAAGGTCAGAGCATAGATTCAGCTGACACACTTGCAGGCAGGTACTCAGGCAATTTCCTGCTTTTCATGTGTATCTTTCAGGCTTTCAATTCAGCTAAAATCTCATCCAAGCCTTGTTGGCTCTTCACTTCTATGCTCTTTTACCCTTCATATTGGCCACTGCCCTTTAGAAAGACCTGCTGTTTGGTGAGAGTCACTTCTTTTCCCTTCCACTCATGCCTAGCAGCAACTTTCTCAACTTTAAAGACTTCTTTTACTTTACTGTCAAATATGTCTAGTGCCCTATTAAAATACCACCCCTTGGTTTATCCTCAGCCAGCAGTTTAAGCCATTATCAGCTTCTCCTCCAGACATCATGCTTTTCCCTTACTCTTGATACTATGCAGGTGCCATGGAAAAAAATGAAGATTGTTCCTACCTTATTTTCCATCAAATCTTAATTCAGAAAGAGTTCTGCTGTCAGACCTTTAAACCAAGACCACTACAGATGTTCAGGACAGAGACAACTTCTTGTTCTCCTTGTTTGTATTTGCAATACTCATATGACTCATTGCTCTGAAGAACTAGAAAGAGCAATCACATAAGAACATCATAGTGCATATTTCTTTAGGGTCACACCACAGAGGGAAGAGAACTGCTTGAGCTTAGAAATTACCCTGTGTTGGAATACATGGATGTAAATTGATCAAGTATAATTTTTATCTTGAAATTTTAAGAAGGTTTCCAATTCGTGAAGTGATGAAGTTCAGGAACACCCCTCCAGTAGGTGAGTTTCATTATGGGAGCTGGAAACCAGAAACGTAAGTGATCAACTGAATTTTGATCAGTTCTTTGTCCCTACTTTGAATATTATTTCTGCTTCAGTGGTCAAAAGTGATCACAGTAACTGGAAATCGGTGGACAAACCTGCAGCTCAAAGCAGAAGTATCTTCTCCGTGACACACTGATGGGTCTTAAGCTTTTTCTACTAAAAAACCCCTTCTTGTCTAGTGTAGGAACAATACCATCCCACACTTACTTCAACAATGCTAAATGTCATGATTTAAATACACCATGTAAACATACATACAACAGATAAACATGCATACAACATATAAACAAACATAAAACATACGAAGTTGTTTCAGCTGCCAGCTCTGCAGACACCCTGAACTCTTAGATTCAAACACTTTATTTCATGTATATGATCAGGACCAATAACAGTGCCAAAATCAGCAGATATCTACTCTTTCTAGGAGCTTCTTCTGCAATGTCCTAGAGAAATAACAGCAGCTCAGCCTAATCGATCTGAATATAGCAAACAACTCCTCTGACGATCTGAAGGAAGCCAAAAGAGATACTTTCACATCTGTTCATCACTCCCTTGGCTTCATGGAAGATCCTGATTCCAGCTCACGTGTACACCAGGCATCCATGGTGTAACTTTTTCTTCCCTATACATCCATGCAGTTCTGGCACTATACACCTATAGGAAACACTAACAATAACATTATAAGGTTCCACCAGAAGTGAGCCAGACAATATACACTAGAAATTTTCAACGATATAACAGAAAAATCCCCTTTTTTTTACCCAAAGCCCCAGTGTAGATGCAGTTACACTGACAGGGTACTATATATCCCCTCAGGTGCACCATAAGCTGTGCTGGTAAAAGCACACATGAACAGAGCAGCAAACTTCTTGTAGCATAGATTGAAGACAGCCTGACAGACATTGTCTGTGGAAAACTTGGCAAGGTGGCTCCAGCTGCAGTAATGGAGAGTAAAATGTACAGACTGGCTCTCAGTGACTCATTCCTAAGGTTATATCTTAGAATAAGAGACATTTTTAAAACCTTTGAAAACTGCCATTTCCTACTGGTAGGAGATTCTTCTTGTGCTACCAAAACAGAGACTATGTCAGAACTAGAAGTAAAAAAAATCAAACCAAGTCTTCTCAGCTGAAACTTCATTATATTTTTATTGACAGGGTTTTTTTATTACCATCTGCCACTGTATTGTGTAAATGAGTTAATATGGATTTTTAATTCCCAGAAAGTTCTCTGATTAATTAGGAGAAATTTTGTAAAAACTATTTCTAGAGCTTGTTTGTGGGAAATCTGTTTTATTGGTCTTTGAATAGATTAATATTAAAGTAATATACTCAGGCAGCAACAGACAATAGCTCATACTAACCTTGAATTCACTATGCCGGAAAAAAAGTAATGTCAAATATTATTCTTTTTCATTTCATTTATTTGAAGCGGGGCAAGCAGGCACTTTTAAGGGAATTTAAAGCTAAGATACATCTCCTTCAGCTCTTTGGTCAAAACCCAGAAGCGGGCACCTCTGAGAGTATAAGAAGACAGAGACTATTCTGAACTTCAGAATGACTATCACTACCTCTGATGTGAACTTTGTGCAACAACCAAAGCTGATTCCAATTTCTTCCACATCACAGCTAGTAAAGCTTCTGCTCCCAGCCAACCACCTGCAGATCTGAAGGAAAGACTTTGACTTAATGAGGCAGTGCCATATTTACACTGTTCCAGGTAAAAACATGATTTTGGCTCCTGATGGGTTGTTGCTGCTTCTCACCTTCAGTCAACTTGTGTCAATCTGTGCTGCATTCTG
>JAVSBS010000490.1:33317-49720 GCA_033124195.1 Coracias cyanogaster | reverse complement strand
TTCCCAGGTGCAGGACTCTGCACTTATTCTTGTTGAACCTCATGAGGTTCCTCTTTGCCCAGCTCTCCAGTCTGTCCTAATCCTGCTGAATGGCCTCACAGCCTTTAGGTGTATCAGCCAAACCTCCCAGTTTTGTATCATCAAACTTGCTGAGAAGACACTCTTATTTTACCACATTAAAACCATCCAGAAGGCAGGCAATATTCGAGTGCTAATAATACACTTCCTTTCCTCCTCGCATACCCACAGCAAGTCCTTGTGAAGGCTTCCTGAGGTCAGCATACACATGGTGCTTCAAAAACTTGAAGTCCCTGTGTGGATGCTGCTCCTGGATTCAAGAGCTGGGGAGACACTGCTGTTTGCAATTCGCCCCCCTGAAAACTGGGACAGCAGAAGTTACTTGCTCAGCTTGTATTCATAGAAGCGAAGCCTGAAGAACCACTCTTATTCCTGCATGAATATGTGGTCTTTGAGTACCAGTCATAATCTATGAAGGACACACGTGAAATGCTTGGCTCCAGGTTGAGCAGTGCTGAGATGTTATGTTATTGGCACAAGGTGGTTTAAGGTACATTTTGGATCTGAGAAGAGGCTTATCTGTTGCGCAGGCATAGCCAGTAGGTATTAGCTAAAGTATTAAATAGTGTACTGAAGCATCAGATTATTTCATATATAAGGCATGCAGTGTGCACGTAACAGGTGGGCTAATTACATTGTGGATATCCTCTGTGATCTCTGTCCTGGGAATTTTATAGATTGCACTTGAAGTGATGGTTGTACGTTACCCAAATGTAGTAAGAACTCACAGACAAGTGTCCTCTTTCTTTAGCTAAGTGATTCAAAGAAGAAAAAACAGGTTTATGCAACAGTAGTGATGAGAACAGCAGTGAGGAAAATTGTAAAATACAGTGATTTTTGAACCCTCAGAAAAGTTGGCAGTTTTGTGCATGTAGTATTTTGTGTTACCTGGTATATGTCTGTATTCTCAGCAGGACTGAAGTGCAGTCGTGGTGGTGGTGTGTTTACCAGAGAGGGCATTAAGCTTCAGAAATAAGAGTGGAATTATATGGGAGGGCTGAGCTTGGTGTTTTCAAGTGGTATTTCCTGGCTTTCTGCCAACATGAAGGAGAGATGAATAAATATAACATAGAAATAAATAAAAAGGGATTGTGGAATGAGGAGAACTACAGTATATGAGGGAGGAGTGTCATGTTTATGTAGTCAAAAGTCTCATCCTTATCTTCTCATCTCCAACTTCCAATCTCATGCCAGGCTGTTTCAGACCATGCTGCGATCTTTGCCCTAGTGCTTGGCTTTGCTTATGATTTCAACAACTTGACAAATTCTTACTGCCTGTTAATTAGGAATGCAAGTGGTTAAAAGAGGTAGCTCTTTCTATAGAGAAACTTCAAATGCTGTTGGAATTTGTGATCAAAGTCCAAAACTTAGATGTGCGTTGCAGTTTCTCCTGTGAACACTCATTGTAGCTGACAACCTTACCCCTTTCGTGGCTGTTGTTTTCTACTGTCCTTCATAGGCTTAATTCCAAGAGAAACAAGTGGTTAGGATTACTCAAGTCATTTGTGCGTGTGCGGTTCCAGTTTATGCTTGTTTATGTAGTTGTGGCTTGTAGAGATTGATTTCTGCTGATTGATTTCTCTCCAAGAAGTGGTGTTGATTACCTACAATTACAGAAGTGGTAGCTAAGAGAGATAAAAAATACCCTTTACGAGCCAAACAAGAATGCCCATGTTTTAAGAAGCTTAGCTTTATATGAGGCTGAATTTTGTAAGCTAGGTCCATCTCTAGATAAAAATGAGGTTTTACTGGGGAGCTGTGTTTAAATGGTGAACAGACCTGATTGTGATTTGGCGTACTTGGTGTACCAGCAACTTGAAGGTTTTTATCCACTGCTCTTGAAAACAGTAAAGTAAAACTAGGTAAATTAGAAAGAAAAGAAACAAGCTGTAGGACTGGAGCTTTGGGATAGTTTCCATATGAAGAGATTAAATAAACTATATCTCTTTCTCATTGAAATTAGATTATTTTTCCTGGCTGCCTGGCTGCTGTGAGAGTATTTTAAGGTCAATGAAGAGACAGGAGGAAGACTGTAATCTCTTCTTCCCTTCTTTATACCCCAGCACCTTGAGTTAAATCTCACCTGATAGCTTAGCTATTTTTCAGCCTTCCATTTTCCACTCCTTTTTCTGTGATGGGAGCAGGAGTGTGGCCAAAGAGAAGTCAGAGAAGCAGGAAGTTGCTTCAGGAGGTGAAAGGCTCTTGCATGCTGTTACCAAGATTTATGTGTTTGAGCTTAATCGCGCTCTGTGCATAAGAACACACACGAGCGGTGTTACAGCTCTTAGATGAAAGGGGTTAATTTATTTCCTACTAGTTTCTTAAAGGCTGGAGGTAGCAGTTGAGCTACTATTTATTATTGCATCTGGTTTGCAGAAGACTTCACTTCTCTTGGCTTTCCGTGTCTTTTGTGAAAATATATCAATATCCTGCTCTTAGGGGGTACTGCAGCCAAAATTTTAGGGTACAGGATGTGGCATAGAAGCACTGAAAGCTAACTGTGCCCTGAGAAGGCTGAGGCATGCGTCATTGCTGACTGGGCTTTTTCCCACTCTAAGGAGGTAGCAGGCATGCACAGAAGTAGACCTATGCAGCTCTCCTAGTAGAAAACAACTTGCAGTAGCTCAAACGTGACCAATATCAGGCTTTTCCACCAGCCCAGGTGATGGCCAAGGTCCTCCTGATCTCATCAAAGGTTCCCTTGAAAGTCAGCGACACCGTGCTGTCCCTTGGATCCAGCTGTGCACGTTACTACCTCTAACGCCATTTGTGAGGAAGTCTTTCATCACTTACATGTAAAAGATGTAGATGATTATGCTGAATAACTTCCTCTGTACGACAAAATCACTTTAAATATATAGGTGGGTAAATGAGTCTAAAAATCTTGACTAGCGGTTTTAACAAAAAAAATGCACGTTGAGTACAGGAAAGATACTAAAAATATTACTGTACCTATAATTAGATACTGACTTCTTCACATCTGAAATTACTATGAGACACTCTGAACAGTCATACAGTGCCTCAAAGCACACCAGCCCGTACCTGACAGGAGACCAACAGAAATAGGTGGGTGCCCCAGGAAACCTTCATTTCTTGTGACCTCACTACAAACAGATGCTTCCCAGAGGCACTTATGTCCTTGATCATCTATGGAGAGAAGCATAAATGTGGGACAAGAGGGGAAAAATAGTTCTGTAAGTGCTTCAAGGAGCAGAGGTGCTCAGCTGGCTATCTTATGTCTGCTGGGTACCACCAACTAGTCTCCAGCACAATGCAAGAGATCATTCATACCCAGGGCCATGCTGGCTGTCTCAGGGAGTGAACTTGAAATTGCCTCTTGCTGTTTGCAAGCACTGGCTGGGGACTGGAAATAGACCATTTATGATTGTTTGGACAGGGGTGGTTTTGTGACTTGGCAGACTGTCTGTGAGAGAGGAGGCCCTGCAAGCCTGCTAGGAGTGTTGGTCCTTCCTCTCAGATGCAGAAGAAGGTGTTTGACTTGCATCTTTTGAGGCTTGCCTTTCCCTCAGAAATAAAGGCAAGTGCTCACCCTCTGTTGACAACACACTCAGTCTCCTGGCCGAAGGAAAATGTGTATTCAGAATCAGAGATTTCACTAATTAAATTAGATTGGACTCCAAAAAAGCAAAATCATGTCTCTGGACAAGCAAGGCACAACACCTGTTAGGCAATAAATATAATAGTGTCATTTCTAATTGGACTGTTGTTGCCTAACAGATATTAGCCAGCAGTAAATGATGGAAGCCAAAATTCAGTTTTTGCTCAGTTTATGTGTAAAAATAGATATTTTATGTAAGGATGGATTAGGAGTGTTCCAAAATGTGGTGTGTCAGGATTGGCCTGATAACTGTCACACAGCATAATTCTTGCAATATTTCAAACAGGAAGCTTATTTCATCTTCGGGTATTTTGAAAAACAAATGTAAGATGTCAGAGGTATTCTAATTAAGCTTTCCTTTTCTTGGCTGTTAGGTTGTGGTTGACAGAAGTAGTAATAAATTGGTCATGCTAAACATGTTCTAGGAAGAAAAGAGAATCCTCGAAATTAAACTCTGAACAGTTGGGCTGTTTTTTATAAAACTTCAAAACATCTGTTTTAAAAAACAGCTATTGTGTCAACAGTAGGCTTTTAAAATTAATTGACAAAAAATATTTTTGCATTCCAAACTTAACAAAAACTCTTTTAATTTGGGAATTTTAAAAAACACAAAACAAACAAAGAAAAGCAAAAAACTCCAAAACAACAAACACAACACACCTCCGATGGACTATGACTCTGAAAGCCTTGAAGTGGTTGTGAGTAGTTTTAGACAAGCACACCTTGAATGTCACTCACCCTGTTTTAGGCCAGTATTGATCACTCAGTCTGAATAGAAAACATACCTACAGTAACTTTCTCCTGCTGTAGTGCATCAAAGAAAGGGTTTTGCAGCAGTGCATGATTAGGTATTGCGAGCTCTGCTCTTGCACTTGCAAACCTTCAACACCATGGAAAGAAAGTTCAGTTTATTTTTATTCTGTCATACAAATTCGCAGAAAGGAATGGATGTCAGCTGCCATGGCCCTCCCTAGCAAGCTTTCAGTGGACTGGGAAAACTTTCTCCTCATTTCTGAAATTGGATCCTTTTGGACTGAGTCTGAAATGTTCTTTGACCAATATTCTCTGTAGAGGTGTTTTTATAAGTTAGGACATGGTTTGGGTAAATAAACACATGGCTTCACACAGAGGAGTAGAGCGTGTCAGGACAAGACACCTCTTCAGTCTTCCTTCTGCATCTCTCCCATTCTTCAGGCTGTGTTTCCACTTGCATTCTTTCCCCACATGACCTCCTTGGGTTTACTTGTTTCCAATGGCAGACTGACTATTTCTTTAAAAAAAAAAAAAACACCACAGTCTCATTCTTCTCTCATGTTTCCCTACCTCTTCTCTCATATTTTTCCATCTGCTCCACCACCAGGTTTTCATGTAGTCTTGCATCCATATGTCTGTCCCTGTCTTACTCTCCCCTGTGCCCCTCTGAACAGGCTGTGACGGGAGTGACAGGCTTATGTTCTGGGAGGGCAAGACTGTGCTTTGTGGTTAGCTCTCAAGCACTGCTATTACTTGAACAGGAAATCACCCCACGCTCCTCCCCACATTCCCACCAGTGCTGCTCAAGTCAAAGGGTTTTGCTAGTCCAACTTCATACTTGGCAGTCCCAGAGCTCCATCAGCCTACCAGGAGACAGGCAGCAAAGCTAAGATGATTCCTGCATACTTCTCATCCTCATTATCTGGCCTGTTGAGTTTGAGTCTAAAAGAGTTGGCACAGATAAAAACTTCTAAGCCCACTTAATTTTAAAAAGTTAGCTCATTTGTTTAAATCGTTGCCAAGATGACTAATAGCAGGTAACGATATTTGCTAACATGTATTTCTGGCTTTGCTGAGTTTCCCTTTCTCTCTGTAACTTCTGATTTCCAATTTTGGCTTGGTTCCCTTGTTTACCACTTGGGGTACTCCCTTGCATTGCTGGGTGGCCAGTGCCAGCTTGATTGAGGCTGCAGATGTGCCAGAAAAGAGAGCCCCAACCCTCCGCTAGCGAGTGCCACTGAACACGATGCTAAATGGACATTTGTTCTCACAGAGTATGACCACTTTTATGTTATACTTACACATGTTTGAGGGAATATTTTTCAATGAGAACAGTGTAACCATTGGGACAAGATGAGCTGGAGGAAGCAAAGGGAGGAAAACTTCCTTACGAAATGAAGAGCAGCAAAATAGAAGGAGCAAGCAAGATTTCCCAGGAGTTTGGCGGACATCAGCAAATGCTGAACAGAAAGACTAAAAAGAAAGGGCAGCGGCTTACAGCATTGCCAGAAGCAAATCTTCAGTGTCCCAAATTGCTTCTAAATTGCCTGATGCTTCACTGGTGGGTCTAAGCTCCTAGTGAGAGAAGGTGAACTGAGGACTCAGCCTGTTTGAAAGGCTGCCCTCTCTCTGAGGTGTGTAAGCATGGATTAGATCCGTGGCCTTGAAGTGGCAGCTGAAAATGGTGAGGCATAGGGAGTGCCTGCAGCGTTGCCCATAAATTTGGTGCCCAGCACAAAGGAGCCACTTCTATCAGAGATGCTTCCAAGGGCCACTTTCATATAAGAAAATACAACAGCAGTTTTAGCCAAAGTTTCTGTCATAGTCAGAAAAGGAATTCCTTTTTTAAATTCTGAGACAACTGTAGGGGAGGAGTCCCTGGGTTTTACTGCTGTGGCTATTGGGAAAAGCTGTGTTGCAGTAAAGCTTGCCTTTCTGTCTTAATGCTTTCCACATCACTCACTGTCTTAAATTATATCTTACAGTTGTCTAGAGAAGCCCTGTGACCTTCTTTGTTGTTTTATTTTATTGGATAATTTGGTGTTTGCACCCTTGTAGCCATGCCGCCGTACAATACAGCAGATGATCTCCTTTGCTTGACTGTGGTACAGTCAACAACAGTACTTACACAAGAGGCGTTTCAGTGCCAACAAAACAGCTTTCAGCAGGTTCTCTGCTTTCTCCCCACCTCAGAACTTTAGCCAGTGTACATAAAAAATATCTATGTTTTTATGTATTTATGTATTTTTATGCTTTGCAGCTGCTAGATTACCCAACTCAAGTGAAAAGTTAACAAATCCATTTATAGCAAGAGGGCACAGGCTGTTGCAGCTGTGTTTGTTCTGCAGCACTGACAGTGAACACAGCTGTTTCTCACCGAGATAGGCAGCAGTGCCTCCTAGCAGATAAAAAGCAGATACACTGAACGGATAATAGTTGCAACATGGAAATGATGTATGTTTATACCTGTATTTGTATATACATGTGTGTGCATGTGTGTATAGGTAGATATGGCTCTAACCAAAACCAGGCTTTGATCAGTACTGACTTGAGCAAGGCACGTACCTGGCAGGGAGCTCTACACGATTAAAGCTGACCAGGTTTTCAAACCCAGCAGACACTTTCATACAGAGAAGATGAGGCACTTGCCATGCAGTCTTTTTCTCATGTGAATAATCTCACTGACGTCAGTGGGTTTTTTCACTCACACGTGAAGTTGTTTTCAGGATAAGTCTGTCTATTTTGGAAAGTCTCATGATAGCTTGCTCTAAGATCAGGACGTGGCTCTTCATTGCGGTGGTGAAGTTTGTAAGCCTATATTATTACTTTCATTCCAGTACAGGTGTGCAGAGTCTTGAAGATGTAAAGAATGATATTACTGAAGGTTTGATTTACAGTGTTTCCAAAGACAGTAATAGGGGCTCCAGGTTTTTGCATGCAAAAAATAAAGTGACTTTGCTATATGGGAAGCGATGACAGCCATTGCAGACTATCATTAAGACAGGCTAAACCTAGCAAAGCAACATGTATGACTGATTCTGCTCTCATGTAGGCCTGTACAAACTGGAAATACTTCATGTGACACCCATGCCATTAATCCTGGTTAATGGAAATAAAAGCAGAATATAACTGGATATATTGTCTTTGAAAATAAGATACTGAAATAAGCAGCTGATGCATGTACTTGAGTCCTTTCATGACTGCTAACCACGGAACATACAATCTCTGTGTATGATCTCTTTTCTACAGGGGAGTGTGGCAGTTTTATTCTGCATCTCTAAAACAAGAATTGAGGAATAAAAAACCTTGAATGATTTGGTGTAAGGGTAAACAGAAGCCTTTACTAAAAAAAAATAGAAACCAAATCTCTGCTTTTGCAGCAATTAGAGAGTTAGTGGTCTTGGTCCCGCTGCCTTCCGACTCACACTGAGCTGGGGGCAGGTGGGAGCATGCTGGCAGTGCTTTAGATCTTGTAAAGATACAGCCTTCAGGTTCTTCGTGCTGAGATTGGCTCTTCCGCTGCAGTCAGTGTCTCTGTTTTGAAACTTCATTTACCACAGCAGAAACCACACTGGGAGGAGGGATATTTAAAAAAAAAAAAAAATCAACAAAAATACCACCTCTGCATGTTACTAGTTTAAAAATGTTTTCATGTAACAAACAAATGCATGACTCTTGCTACTTTAAAGTGTGCTCAGGGAATATAAGTGCTTTTATGCAAAGATGGACAGATGTCAAAATGTACAGGCAAACAAAAACTCTTCAGAAAACCGAGGGAAATGATTTCCTTTGTCTGTGGTTAGCTGGCTGCCTCTGGCCAGTTCAATTCAGCACCTGCAGGTTAGCCTGATAAGCAGTACACATTTTTAAAACTTTTCAAGAAAACAAGTGTGAAAAGTGAACTGTTAGGGATGTTTTCAGCTGTCCTGCACCTGATACAGCAGTAACCCTTTGAAACGTGTAACTACACAGTGTGAAGCCAGGTAGTATAAGACATCTAATAGTATCAGATAGTATAAGAAGGCCTATCAAAATGGGTCTGGCAGTGACCTTAAGAGGTCACCCAGTCTGTCCCACTACCCCTAGCCAGAATAAGCTAAATTAGTGTCATTTCTGGCAGATATTCCTCTAATCTGCCCTTCAAAATATCCAGCAGCCCTCCTAGGTAACACATCCTCACATGTCACTCCTCTTCCCACAAGGGGTTACTCCCAGTGCCTCCTTTCTGGCTGAAACTGAACTCCATTCCTTTTCCTCCTCATTTGTGGTGGACACGGAGAATAGGTTATCCTTCTCATGTAAAGACTTTCCGTTTCCACTCCTCCCAGGACAAGGTGTGTCCCTGATGAGTTTGACTGCCAAAGAAGCAGACATCAAGGCTGGTGGGCTTGGCCATCATCTCCACTGGAGGGAGAGAGATGGACCCAGTCTGGTCCATCCTAACTATGGAAAAGTTTATCTTCCTCTGCTTTTTATGACCATTGCCTTGCTCAGAGCCCAAGTTACCAGAGAAAAATCTTATCTGCTGCTGGTTAAAGGCTAGAAACTTTCATCTTTCCTCCAAAAGTTTTTGGACCATGCAGTATATACTGTATTTTCCTCCGGGCTCTGTTTTATTCTTATACCCCCCTTGTTGGGTTTCTTAGTTTTTCCTCATTGTTTTAAATGAGAAAATTTTTTATGGCTTTGATTCCCAGCAATCTTAAGAAAATACTGACATTGTGTTTCCAATTGCCTGCCCATTCTAAATTTAGTATGCATATTTCAAAACTAGAAATATCTAAGACACCATTATCAGTACTGTCTGGATCCTTTACGGTATGCACAGAATATATATGAGATTATATTTAGGATGTTAATGTTTGAATAGCTGAAATATTACAAATTCTAGTATGCATTACACTCATTTTCTTTACCAATATAATCTCAATATAATAACTGAAATAATAACTCAACAATAATCCTCAAATAATAACTCAGATCCTACTTGAAAAAGATAGTATGACTGCTACTAGAAGACAAAGACTAAAATTTGTTTATTACTCCAGAGATTTAGTACTGTGCATTTGTTATTGCCACTTTTCTATTTGGCTCTAGTTAACAAAGTTCCTTTCAAGAGCAGAATAGATGCCTTTCACTTACTGGGATACAGTATACATAAACCACATCAATACTTACACAAATAATGTTGGACTTGCTGTCTCATCCTTAGGCCAGGCCACGTGTTGACTCCCACTTTGTACTAAAGGACCAGTTCGGTAAATGCTCAGTGGCCCCAGTACATGGTAGTACTGGGGTACCCATGAATAATTTAGCAGTCTAGATGTGGGTACTCCACTGCCCATGCAGCTCACCAGTTTAATTTACTAATAGCTCTAATTTACAGATTATATTTTAGTGTCCATAGCTATCAATTTAACAACAAATTGGGACGTTATGAGCAAATGTGCATTTTTCTGTCTGAATCAGATGCCCGGAGTCCCTGAATTTCTCTTACTGAACAAAGAAATAAGAATTTCTGGGTGTTGCTTTTATCATCATTGACTATGAAGGAAGATGAAGTTGGTTGTCAGAGATGTCAAAGTATACACAGTAGATTTCTAAATTTCAATAAAATTCATCCTATTCTGGCTACTTATAAGTGATACCACACCTGTTTCAGTTTATCCAGAGTTGGAAAGAAATTGCAGTTGCAAGGTCATGAACATTTGTTGCTAATTCTAGGAAGTTTGAGGCAAAAGCTTTGCTTATTTATGCTGTTTAATGCCTTGCTGAATATAGATAAGCTGTCCGTTGGGAGTAAATAAATGTGAAAAGTATCATTTTGTTCTATCACATGATGGAATGAAAGAAAATGGCAACGATGTAGGAAAAAAGCACTGCTGTATTTTAAGAGGTGCTTCTCAGTGATTTGTACGGTGCATCCCTTCTATTCCAATTGACTGAGGTACACCACATTTGCAGTGCCCTGTCACTGCAAAAAGGGTATTTTATAGTCTCACCTCACATTTCAGTGAGAACAGTTCTGCAGCCTATAACTGTTGTAACTATACCAACAAAATGTTTCTATAGAGATTTGTTGATTATATTCCCAAATGTTATATCAACAGCACTTAAATAAACTTCAGAGTGAAAAACAGAATTATATTTGGTATGCATAGGTGTATTCACTCAGATGTCCATACTGTATATTGACAGTCACAAAGTCTTTTTTCTCAAATTCTGTTTTACTCTCAGGAAAGAGATGGATAGGAAGCCTACATTGGATTGCACAAGCAAAAATAGGATTACAGGAAATGAAATCCATTTCTCATGTTAAAAGGATCATGAAAAAATGGGCACAGGACTTGATGAATCAGAAACAGATTTTATCCACATTTTGCTTCTATCACGCTTCCAAGTTAAAGAAAGCAGTTCAGAGACCAGGTAAAAATTAATTTTAAATGTGATTTTCCAGCTGCTTACAGAGAAATAAAATTCAGCCAGAAAGTCATAGCAGTTATTGTACCCCAAAATTTTAATATAGAAAAAGAACGAGGAAGAGCATTGAGTGAAGCTGTTAGAAGTGAAGGAATATCAATATTAGAGTTTTCAAAGCAAATATAGTGAGATGCCTTTTTTGTATTGAGAATTTGATTCAGTCTTTAATTACAGGATAGCATAGTATTTTTTTCTTTACTGTTTCTATCAGTGTAGAGATTGGCAACTGTCCATGTAATAAGCAACTATTCAATAGCTGTTTTCTTGCTTATGCTCAATGAGTGGTTCAATGCATTACTTAATGCACGTTATTTAAACCCTGCTCTGAATACAGAGTTATGCATTTCCCATGGCTTTTCTTCTGGTACATATCAGTGCGATATCAGAGCACTCTGCTTAGACTAATGATTTTACTTCCACAACCATCTGATGAAATTATCATCCCCATTTTACAGACTGAGAACTGAGGCACACAGATACAAGCATCCAAAGTGCCCACAAATTTTCTCACTTAATCAGAGATACACAGAACCTGATTTTGTGGAGTACTAAGAATTACACAGCAGATTAGATGTTCAAAGCAGCTTCCCACAGACAGCCGTGGCAGCTGTGAGTGTACACAATCTGCAAATCAGACCCTAGAGCCTCAATGCAGGCGGTTAGGAAGTAAGAGTCACACAATTAAGTGTGTCTACATGGTACACTGGAGATCTGTGAGAGGTATCTGGGCCAGGAATGAATGATCTGGATACAAGAAGCAGCATAGTTGTGCTAATATGACATTCTGACTTAACTATTTAGCTCTAAGAAGCAGGATATTTCAAGCCTGCTGCATTATTTTGCTGCTTTCCTCAAAAGGCCTTCTCAAAGGCCTTACTCACTGTACACCTGATGTCTTCTGCAGCAAATGATTCTGGAGGGCCTATGAAAATGCCAAGGAGGGCATTTTGTAACTGCACTGTCCAGACCTAGTACCCGAGGCACATCCTTCCTCTACCCTGAATGAAGCAATGCTCAGTGGAAAAAAAATAGTATGTAATTATGTAACTATATCAAAAAGCCTAGGCACTAGGAAGACAAATTAAGATAGCAATGCCATTTCTTTGAGTGCTTTATGGACAGCTCTCCTGAGCAAACTATTCTGGTTTTATAAGAGGGAAAAAAAAAAAACATAAAAGAAAAATTCCTTTTCTTTTCCTAATTAAACAAAACCAGGCTGCTACAGACACCTGTGGATGATTTAAGCCCAAATGATTCAAGCTTGGCAAAATTATCAGCAACCGAAATGGAGTCCTACATTTAGCAATCCTGAAATTCAATTTAATTTAATTTAATTTTTAAGTGTTAGAACTGCATTTGGTATTTTGGCATATTAGATGTAGCCATTTGGTATAGAGTGACACTTACTGAAACAGAGCAATCATTACAGACTAAGGATATGAACAACAGTTCCCTTGCATCTAGTCAAAACAAACATGTCTAGTTGCCTGGCTAATGGTGATCTAAATGATGAATTTAATTCAATATTTTACCTTCTTAAGTATTTTCAGATGAAAGTATTCTAAACAGTGCATATTTTCATAATGAAATAAATGAAATTATTTTTTTTTTTCACCTAGAATTTGGATTACAAAATTACAGAAATCAGTAGAAAATACCTTCTTCTGTGCTTTATTTTTCATTCTTATTTATCTTAGAGTCTCATGACATATGAACATGGAGTTTTCAATCTTGCTTTTTTTTTTTTTTCCCCCTCAATCTTAAATCAGGAAGCTGGCAAATGTGTAAAGCAAATTCATGAATTTTAAAGACGAGATAGACAAGGAGCTTAGCTAAGGTGCTGGCCTTTTCATTGTTTGAAATTCATCAGGTATCTGTTCCAGAGCAGTTTTAGACAGGAGGATCATAAGGATTATCTAACTCTAGAGGACATTAATAAAAGAGAGAAATTTTCAGCATTTAAAAGCACTGTTAGCTTCAAAGTTTGGAACCATTACGGAGAAATATTTCAAATACATGTTAAAGTACTGTTGATTGTCATAGCAAATGAAAACAACAGCAAATAAACATATTTTCAAGGATGAAAGAAGTAAAAGGAAATTGCACAGGTAATAGAAAACTATATATGTTAAAATCTACTGCACTAAAAAGCACATGTGACTTCAGATAGAATTCAGCCCTGGTAATTCAGACACCTGACCCAGCATGCAGTCTTACAAAACTCCTAAGTGTCTGTCTTGAAGGTGTTGTGTTTGATGATCCAGTCTCCCTATCATATACTTACTGGATGGAGAAAGAATCTGCTGAAAGCATTCAGGAGGGAGATCTTCCATTTTGTGTTCTTTCAGCTCTGTATCAGACATCTCTTCATAAAAAATATACACCTACTCCTTTTTGTGGAGAATAATGGGAACCAAATAGGCTCCTCCGCACATTTGGGATGTTTGAGAATGGCATTTTTGGCCTCTTAGTCAAATTCTAGATGAAATAATAGTAGTAATAGAACCATCTACCCAAGCAGCAGACTTAGACTGGAAAGGACCAAATCCCTGTCATACACTGCAGCCACAGTAATGAAGTATCTGTGCCAGAGCACTCTGCAGCCCTTCCCTTGAAACTGGGTGCCTATGCAAACAGCCCTCCCATTAAGGACAGAGCCTAGAGCTGGGCTCACTTTCTTCCCTGGGAAATGGTATGGCTGGCAGGTAACTAACCACACAAGGGATGACCCCCAGCCCAGGACAAGTAACTGAAGTTAGAAAGAAAGCATCAAAGCATATTAGAAGAGAAGTTATAATCTAGATTTCAGAAAGGCTGGTGTACCTGGAGGAGCAGGGTAGGTGTCAGAGAAGAGAAGGTGCACTCTTCCCCTTCTTACCACCCCCCTGTGTGCACTGTTGCTGGTGTTCCTCTGTGGCAACAAAAAACCTTAACAGCGGAAACTGTTAACTGCAAATTCAGCCCCTGGGAATGATTGTTCCATACAGCAGAGTTTCATGAATTAAACCCTCCTGACTGTGCTGTAGAAAATTACTCTTAGATGTCAAGAATCTTCTGGAAACCTGCCTTACACCCACTGTTTATGACACTGTGAAAATGCTGAGGAAGTGTTCGTTTAAAACTGATATGTCTGTGAACTCATATTTGGCATGCTTCAGTGCTGAAACAAATTCATTCATAGATATTTAATATACTGCGATAAGGAATATATGAGGTGCACTATATGCTGTATTAATCGGATGAAAGAGACAGAATTAAAAGAAGAGTGATAGTTAGAGAGGTGGTACAAGGCTATCCCAATGCTGTAAGAGGGAAGAAAATGTAAATTAAGGTTTTAGAAAACATCACACTTAGCAACACTAATCTGGGAAAAATTGAAAGTTATGTGTTCCCAAATTGTTAATGCACTTTTGAAATTCTACTCCAGTGCATCTGTGCATATGTTTACATTCAAATAAATAGAATTTTTATCACGGTGAAGGGAAAAAAAAATAATCAATAATTAGAATGGAGCTCTTTCCTATTCCTGAAGGATTATTTGTGTTCTGTAGATACCAGCCATACACTTTATGTAATACAAATCAGTGTAAGTAAACATTAATTCTGAATTCCTTGGGATATTTCAACTCCTTTGTGTGGTTCATATGCTAATGAAAAAGCCCAAGTCATCTGCAGCTGACAAAAACAAGACCACATTATAAGTTAAAACACAAAATGGAAGTACATTAAAATAAATGCATTTCTACTTTAGATGTCATGTAGTGTAATTCCAGAAGAATGGTCATTATAGGTGTCAACAGTGTCAGAGGATAAAGTTATGGTGCACCCTTCCTTCATTACTTTAATCTGTAGGAGTTTTCCCCCACACAATCTGTGCTGTAGTTAAAAAAAAAAACATTATGTTCTCACATGTGATAATTTGAGTAGATAGTTGTTTATTGAGCTACGCATCTTTTCTACAAAGAGTCCAAGGATTAACAGGAATTTTTCAAAACTTGAAAAACTCTACCAAAATAATTATTTTAGTTCTTTCCCCCTCTTTTTCTTACAGAAAGAGCTACCTTTCTTACAGACCATCCATCCTCAGTGCCTAACACAATGCTAGGATCTTAGAAGTGAGGCACAGCATATATCAAATTCTTGGGGTATGTTTGGTCAACTACATAGGCCAACAACTCTGCTACTGTCAAGATGGAGTCCAAAAAAATACTCATCTCTATAATGGAAGATAAATTTGTTTTTGAAAGTATCATTCACTTGATGGCTGTACTAAAGAATGAGCTCAGAAGTCCTCTTATATGGTTAGGTTAGCATGGATTTATTTGTTTATATTTTTGCTTTTTTTAGCTACAGATATTAGTAAGTCCATCCCAACAGCAAAGCATTGCCCATGAAGTCTCATAGATATATCGAGCTCTTAAAGATGCTGAATTTTCTTCTTCTGAGGTCTTCTAGGAGACCCTGGCATTTGCTTGGTATTGATGCTACCATTTGCCATCCCTTAGGCTCTGGTTGGATTAGGACAAATACTTTCATTTTACGATGAAAAGCATTCAGTAAGTAGTTTGTTTTCCACACATTGTTTTCCAACAATGGAAGATCTCGCTGTAGGAGGCCTATCTTCATAGATTGAACTGTGTCAGCCATTGAACCATGAAGTCACTGGAACATATATTGATAAACTAATAGAAAGCACTTGAAAGAAAGGCGTATATAGTTTATTTTGAATAGTAATTTGTCAAACACATTATGTACTGATTTTAATACATCAGACTGTATTCTATTAAATATGAAACACTTTATTTTATTGACATGGGGTTTATAAGATTAAAGAATGGATTTCGGTGAAAATAGTTTTTTCTGATTGTATAGTTATTAGTATTGTGAATTATTTTATACTTGCTCCAGTTTTGTAGCTTTATAAATTACTGCTTTTACATGCAATCCCACACATATACCCACATGCATATCCAAGGCTGACCCTTGTAGCTATGCATATTTAGCATAGAGTTGTTTTATGACTGCATGATTCATTTTTTTATAAACTAGAAAGTTCATTTTCGATAAACCTCTAATTTAAAAATTTAACATATTTGCTCTTATTCTCTAAAGAATTAAAATTAATAACTTTAAAACTTGTATTTTTTTTTCTCCCATGGAATAAATGAAATATGAAATGAATGCAAAAAAAAATAAAATTTACAAAACCAACTACTGAAACAGGAGGACCTAAGTCCAGATCATACCTATACCTTACTGGGCTTTTAACAGCTGTAAAATCCCCTCAAGAAAATGTTTATTGCAAATTGAGGACATCATTATAATATTCTTAAGTCAAAGCTGTTCTTATGAACACAAGAGGAGGGGGGAAGGCAAGAAAAAGCTAAAATATTGAAGTAAATTGCCTTGATGATCCACTATATGATGTGAATTTTGCACAACAGAACACTCTTGATATTTATTAAAGTAACTT